>QWTY01009561.1:0-16217 GCA_008033365.1 Pseudorectes ferrugineus
AAAATGGGCAGACATCCCAATTTTTACACATAACCAAGCTGGTGCAACAGATACGAAAAGAGTGAAAAAATTTAGGTGGCAGGCTGAATTATAAACCTGTTAAATATTCTGGATGCGGGGGGCATAAATCCATAATCATCTAAGTATGCGTTTATTTAAATGTAGAAAATATTACAGTAGCATTCTAAGAACTAATGCATTAAACAGGTATTAAAATTTATTTTTAAAGTAATTAACTCCTCCTACTATCTTGAAACATAGCAGTTTAACAGAGCTAAGACTATTTGAGAGAAATAATTTCTCCATTCAACCAGTTCTATCAAAAACACAGTAATCTTCTAGTAGTTTTTTTTTTTAACAAGAAGTCCTTTAAAATCACTACTTTGCTCTGTCATGTTTACCTTTATTTCAAATAAATATTTTTTCTTGTGTTTTCAACTTCCATATGGCAGTGTTTCTTTAAAAACAGAAATCTTACACCTTCAAGAAATTGTGCTATTAAAAGCATCTTCTTCAATTTGAACAAGTTATGGCAACTAGTATTGGCTGTGCCTGCCACAGGCAGACAACCTTGCACTAACAGAAAGAGTGTGTAAGAGCCCCTGGGCCAAGGCTTCCTCAAAGTCAGTTAACCTTTGTGGTAGTGAATGAATTTCAGAGGGAACTATATATTCTGCTATTCTTAAACTTCGTAACGTTTTAAATTCAAAGCAATACAGGTAACATCAATACCATGAAAACTGGCACTTTTTAACAGTTCTACAACTAGACCCAAATATTTATCAGTAACTATTCTAAATCACAGGAGTATTCACTATGTTCATTGTGGTTTAAGAGGTTAAAACATCCCAGAACAACTTCTTTTAAGTTGGAATTTTTTATGTGTCACAAATTTAATTTTATTTGAGGCAACCTCCACAAAATCTTCTGCTTTTGTGTCAACCATGGATTTATATTACTCTCTTGAAAATAGCTGATTTTATAAGTCAAAGAGCCCCTCCCCAGATCAGTGATGGGAGAGAGACATCTATATTAAAGCTGCATGTAATCAACTTGCAGTCACAAAACACAGAGAATTTTAAATTACTGGAAAATAAGTATGCTATGTATTTTCAATTAAGAAGTACTAAAGTTCTCATGTGTGGCTTTTATGCTGTTAGTTCACTGTGGCATTCTTTGCACATTTATTTTTTTTGTCTGTGCTTTGCCAGCACAAAGATACAAGGCCAAAAAAAAAAAAAGGCAGTACACTCAGGATTGGATATTTTAAAGTATAAGCTACTGCACAAATCACAATTGTGCCTGCACGTACCACTTGTAACATGCTTGTGGAAATGATAGAATGTCTGTGTGCTGGTTGGGTATGAAAAAATATACAAAGGCATCACTGTGAATTCCTTCCACATTTCTTATTTAAAAATAAGAAAATTAAGTCAACAAACTACAATGAAATTCTGCTACAACTACAAATTTAAGGCACGAAATGAAGTTATCATAATCTGCAATCTCCAATATGCAGAGTCCAATCTAGCAAATTCTGCACATGCAGAATGTCACACTGGGCCCAGCAATTATTCCAGATGACTAATTATGTCAGTAAATGTGTACCTTAATTGCAATGAGTCCAGTTCCACCATCAGATATGCAGGCACAGCTCCAATTACTTCAATGGAAGTTGCATGGAGGTATCTGAAGGCAAAATTGAGCACTTTAGGTGAAATTTTTAAAGATGGCCTCTTATTTTAAGGACAGATATGAAAGGATTAAGATATATCAATTAGGAACTCAAGTAAAAAAATTGATATCTTAATCCTATCATACATGCATGAAATAGACTGACGATATGAAATCAGAGGGAAAAATGAGACCCCTTTAAAAATTTAGCCCTATATGTGTATGGTGCACAGATTAGAGTTACTCTAAAATATAACCCTTTCATTGTGTGAATTTTAGGTCCTTTACCCTGTCAACTGTATATGTATATGTTATACTAAATAATATACATGATATGTTACCCTGTATTACCTGTGATACCTGAGAAAGAATATTCTATTATGCAATGAAACGCTATTTCAGAGGTTATTACTTCAGTCAAGATTGAGTAAATAGTCAACCTTAATTCTGTAATTCTTGATTTTTGTTATGTTTAAATCCTTAAGCTTAACATGTTTATATTCTGGTTTCACTTTATATATATGATTATATCAAAGAACATGAGAACAATTAATGAGGACTGTGAAGTAAATCTAAATTCTCTAATGGAGAAATTTGATTCTGTGCATGAAATAAAATGTAGTTTAGCATCAATTAGTTGTGAATTTATTTCTAAGCATGCACTTGCATGAAACTACTCTAGAAAATCCAACTGTGTTCTTTCCAGCTCTGTTTACCATGCACATCTGAGCATATGTTGAACATAACTCAGTTCTGCGATGGAAAATTTTATCTGCCTGACTAGTGGCCTGGTAAAACTTCTACATGTTAATCACGAGAAGCAGAAAAAAGTCTAACACGGGAGCAAAAGCACATTAGCAAAACTGTAACAACCATAGGTAACAACACCATATGATCACATTGCTTTCTTGAACAAGGCTGGTTACCACAGGTAACAAAAAATTGACATAAAATACTTCAAGAACTTAGCCTGCCTCTTAGAAAAATATGGATCTACTGTCTTTTAGGACACCAATATTTACAGAGTGCTTTTCCTGGAGGTCTTGAGAGGCAGAGCTACACAGTAATTTACAGATCAAAGCACTGTAATCCCAAGACCTTTAAATTCTAGAGTGGCCCTAGAATTAAAAAAATGAAGATTTACCATAAGTGTCTCAAAATAGTGGTACAACTACAATCGATATCAGTTGTGTCAATGTGTTATTCTTTGGTGTCAGAAGTCACACTTCAAAGAGCTGTAACTCTCATCTCTTCAAGAGCTGATGATTCAGACGTGAGATCGATCAGTGTAGAAGTAATTGAGAGAAGAGAACTCATTGATCAGACTGCTTAAATAAAGGGTGCAACTTCATAGCCAAAGACTTTGCTACTAATAAACCATGTGAAGGTTAACAACAATGATGTACATAAACATCAAGCCATGCAGGAGAGAAAAGACAGACATAGGAATGGAATCAAAATGTTGTATTTCAATTCCATTTATGTATTTATAAACCAGTCTGACTCCTGTAATCCCAGGTGTACTAGGTCTGGCTGGGATGAAGGCAGTTTTCTTCACAGCTGCCTGTTCTTCCAGTTGTGACTAAGTGTTGATACCACACCAGTGTTTTAGCAATTGCTGAGCGGTGCTTGTGTAGCACCAAGGCCTTCTCTCTTCCTCATGCTGCAGCCCCCTGCCCTGTCCTGGCTTCCCCCTGCCCCCAGGTAGGATGTGAGAGGAAAAAGGTGGGACAGGTGACCCCAACTGACCAAAGGGACTGTTCCATACTGTACAGCATCATACCCAGCAATAAAACTGGGGGTAGTCTAAAATACGCAAGTCTGTAAGAAACTACTTGAAAGAGGCATGGAATAAACTAAAGGAAATAGCTACAGATCTCATCTTCAGCCTGCAATCTACCCTCAAAGAAAATTAGGAGAAACTAACAGTTGTTTTTTTCTTAAAGGAGATAGCCACTTAATTTTTCTGACTTTACCTGTTTACTAAGATTTTAAGTGCTAGTCATATTCCTTTTAATATATGAGCATTATGTTAAGGTTTATAGAGTTACATCTGGCGCCACTAATGAGTTGAGAGCCCTCATCTGTATTATCATCCTCAGAAAACTACCATGGGCATGTTTCAATCCCTAAATGCTGTTAAACTCAGGAAGAAGATAGCACTGGCTAGAATCCTAAATGTTCAGAATATATGCTACCTTTTCAATTATGTAAAAAATAACACAACAATAATCAATATACTATACTAATATATCAGATATAGTAGGGCAGATGAAGTTTTCCTTTTTTCTTTAAGAAAACTTTTCTAGACAGACTGTCTAGATATGAATCTAACAATTAAAGAAATAAAACTTCAAAAGAAATTAAACTTGCATAAGCATCAACAACAGACCAACCCTATGAAAATCAGTAAGAGCTACAAAAGCAGCACTAATAGTAGTGGCCAGTGCAAAAGAAACAGAAGTAATTTTAAAGTCTAACGTTCTCTATTTAAGGTTTGAAAGGGGGTCTAAACTCTATACTATATGCAAAATTTCTCAAATGACATGATGCCTTAAACACCCATCTATCAGGCTGACAGCATAATGTATGAAACTTATGTAGGATCATTTAAATAAGGATTGTATCACAGGCAGCAATAATGAACTAGCAAGGAACAGCAAAAATGCTGTAGCTGCCTTTCTAGCTCCAGTTTTTTATTCCTGAGCTTTAACGCTTTAGATATCCATCTCTTTCATATTGCAACATTCATCAAAGAGACTCTACATTCTGAAGTTTTGGAAAACAGTGCATCTTGTCAATAAATAACATCTAAGAAGAACCCCCTCATACATTTCAAAAAAGGGTAGGTAAGTCAGATAAGTAATAAGATATATGTTTAAAAAGTCAGGTGGTTAAGCAGAGGAGCAAATTTCCATCACTTGCAGTCATTAAGTGAAAATACCTTTCTAAAGGACACTCTTGCTCAAAGCCAAGTATGGGCTTAATACCAGAATGACTGGTGGTATTACATGGCCTGTGATTCAAACTGATAACCATACTGTGCTTTTCCATATGGTAGAAAACCTATGGATATCTTAGCACAGGCTGTACCATTTTCTGTAATGATGAGGTCTGCAACAAACACGGTATTTTCTCTTGAGGCATGTCATATTTCTGTTCAAGATGGTCAAGACAGAAAGAGGAGGTGCAGGCAAACGGTATGGCTTGGAAAACCTCCAAGTCTTACCTGCACTATTAAATGTCAGAGTAAGCTACATAACAAGAAGAAATTGGCATCAAGATTTCAGATAGCTGTAACTCTTTCCAGAATATATCACATATCCATCCTTTATGATGCAAACTTTAAGAGGAAAAGTCTAGAAGTCTAAAATTACACAAAGATTTCTTACATAATGAAGTACTGAAAAGTAAGTTGAAGTGAAAATTCATCCCGTAAACATATCTCATAATATATCTCTATAATAACAGTGTTTCTGGGGCAAACCCAACAGGTTCAGGCAAGGGAGCAGAGAACTGCACTTATTCCACAAGACAAGAAAGGTCTGACCTATTCTTCAATTTCAGTCTTCATATTAAGAAGAAAAGTCAAACAGTGAAAAACAGCTACAGCTCTAGTGCAGTCTAGAAGTATGTACACAGCCTTTCTACACAGCAAAAGCCAGGAGACTCATCTGTCTGTGCAACTTAGATGCTCTGTGGATGGGAATCAGGGGAAAAAACTATCTGGTTTGAGGAATTATATATGAAATAGTAAAAAAAATCTGGTTTGAGAAGTGGCAGCTGAAGAAGAAACTAGGCAGAACTTATGTCCATAACAAAGACAGGGAAATAAATTTGATTGAGATTTGGATAGGAGAATCATCTAGTGCAGAGATGGCTGTGTGGCAGAGAAAAGAGAAGTCACACTGGTATTGGACCAGGATGATCCATTTCAGAAATAATACAGAGAGTCTCTAGTTCATTTCTGTTGATCCTTCAGGATGAGTTTTGCAGTATGCACACACAAAATATCCTTGCAATAGGTTTCACGGCTTTAAAAATTCACAGCAAACTCTACCTTGAAATTTAAAAAGCACACAAAATCATGAACAGATAAATGCTTTGAAATATAAGGTAACACTGAAAAATAAATTTGTTGCCAAGATGAAGAACTTGCTATGACTTATGTGAATAATCAACTTCAAAAAATAATGGCAACATACAGATTGTGAGGGGGATGGCTCTGAACCCTGCTCTGCCTGACCAGGACCTGCTGCAGCTACTTCAAGCTTGTGTGCATGGATTTCCTTTCCATGGGAGCTGATACTGCTCTGGACCTCCTCCCAATCATAATTAAGGCATGACCAAGACACATAGTCAGATTTCCAAGCTGGAAGATGAGCTTGGATCTCTTAGTACACACAGAGGAATGGTGACCATCTTGAGCTTAAGAACTCACTCCAGAAGGAAGATAAGCCAATATAGAAACCTGAACTGGCTGATACAACATTCGGTTCTTTCTCAAAGAGCTTCAGGGGTGATCCACAGAGAAGCTTCTACATAAAAGGAAAAACAAGAAAACAAACACAGATCTCTTAAAATTTAAAAAAAACCCCAAAACAAACCATTGATTTTGGCAGCAAAAAAAGTCAGCATTTTCAAAATCTGCTGAAGACTTTATAGCAACCTTTTTCACTGATTACATGGAAGAGATGGTTGCTTTGTTGCAGACTTATTTGGTCAGTGTTGTTCACCTCTGTAGTATATGCCTTCCCTCATATTTATGTCTCCTTTCACGTAATGTCCTGTAACTTCCCCATCCTCATCTCTAATTCACCTACTGTCTATTCTTTTTACCTCTTGTCAGGAGTGACAGTGGGCTACTAGTGTAGAACAGCTCAAATTAAGATATTTAGAGTCCCCCAGATCTGCCAGCACTTCACTCTTCCTGCTGCTCTTCTTTTGCCCAGTTCTTTTTAGCCTCTGGGTTTCATCTGCAATCAGCTCCCTTGAGCCAGAGGAATCCGTGCATGTAAATATCCCACCACCTTCTACACGTGCCCAAATCTTGGGCCAGATCCATCCAAATCTTGTGGAAACAAGCTCTTTTACAAACCTGTTACAGACAGTCTAGTTTGTCTGCATAAAGTCCATTGTTTTAAACAAAAAACATCCACTGCAGCCCAAATCTTGACAGAGGCATAATCAACAAACAGGTAAGATTGATTTCTACTGTCCTGTTTGAGAGAAATATAAATACTGAGACAGAAATAATTTGTAAAATCAACTCAGCATTTTCTTAACACATTTCATAGTATATTCTAAACACTGCAAAAATAACATGTAATTGCTAACACCTAAGTCATATATTTCTTTTTCATCTCTTTTTAACATTATCATGAAAACATACTTGTGTATGTTTGACATGGGTGTTGGAGTTCATAGCTAGCAGAGCAGCTGCTTTATTTTTACCTAATCATTCATCCCTTCAGAAAGCAAAGTAGTGGCAGGAAATACTTTGATTCAAGTTCAACTCACAGTTTGGCTATGACCCACCCACGCCTGTATTCAGACTAGAATTTCCCAAGATGAACAGGACTCAGGAATAAAGGTTAGAAAAAGTTAATCAGTGCTAGTGATGTTTATGCAGCATAGTATTTTGATTTTAACATTAAAAGGGTGGGGTGGTTTTTTTTAATTTTTTTCTCTACAAGCTTCATTTGCATTTTGATATAATTTCTACTTTCAGCTAAAAGGAAAATAAAAAATCAGACTTTTCTGCAATGTGGCCTTGACAGAGACATAACAGACTACAATTTCCACTTTGTGGGACAGCCTTAGATACCTGTTGTTTGAGCTCATCGATTCTCTGGTATCAGCACAGGCATAGAGAATTTATAGGAGGTCAAATTCATAGGAGGTGAGCATTGTATGTCTGCCCCTAAAAACCTGCCCTATGACAGGAACAACCTTCTGACATGGGACTGACTGCAAATAGAAGACAGCTCATTCTTCAGAATCTCTCTGCATACAAAAAATAGATTCTGACTATCATCACCTTCAACTATTCCTGAGTCCACCCCTAGGAAACATCCTTCACAGCTGCCAAGGACTGTGGCTGCATCACTAGAAGCATGTGCTGTGCAGAACTCAAGAACAGTTTAGCAAAAATCTCAAGTCTTTGTGTGAACTTTAACTCAATCAAGCACCTTCTGAGCCATGTGAAATATTGTGATTACCCCCGTTAAATCCAGTATATTGCATTTCAATAGGAGCATGAAAAATCACGAGAGAAACCATTTTCAGATTCTAAAGAGGGGCATCAGATAGCATAGATATATTTGAGAAACAACTTTTTGCATGCTAACACTAAAACCTATATACTGACATGGAGTATATTGAGGGAAAAGCCAGTATCAACAGTTGCCAAACAGTTGTAAAAAATTACATAAATATTTACCTTTTGTGGGAGAGTTAAAATTCTCTTGCTCTTCAATGAATTAAATGCACGGAATGATGGAAACAGAAAAAGAAATCAGCAAATTTAAAGTTAGATAAAGAAATGTGTTACATGTGACAATGGCATGTACAGTAGGCAGTACTCCAGCATATGTAAAAGTAATGTAGAAAATTAAAGTGATAAACCATGACAAATAATAAAGCCTATGACTTTTTCTTTAAAATTAACAAGAACAATGATGTTACAGAGAACCAGATTGTGGAGTCTTTAAGTATTCTGCTAGAGAAGTATCATCATATCCAAATTTATGAATGACATAAAAATCTTAAAATTGTTTTAAATATCACTCTTACTTCTGAACCACACAGCACTAGTTTAGATTCTGAAGCCTCTTCTGCAATAATGAGTGTTACAAATTTATTTTCTATTAACTGAAATCTATAATACTCAATAACCATTGGACTATTAAAAATCCATTTTTAAGGAAAACATAAAATATTATGAGGCTTGAACTCATTTGCAAAAGTTAGCAGTGCTAAGAAAAATACTCTCCAGCATGAGTAAAGATTCCACAAGCTGCCTCAAAATATGCAGTGCCACCTAATAATTTAAAAATAAAACCAGAAATATGGAGACAAAACAAACAACACTGATAGACTGAAATCTAAAACTGAAATGACTTATTCTTGTTCTTCTGCCACTCAATTTTTATACTGATAGATTTGAAAAAAATTTTTGACTGAAAGGTTTTGATCTTTTACCATTACCACAGCCATACACAGCCTCACTGCAACATTTCAATGATCAAGTACGCAAACACAGAACTGTTTTCACTAGCACTTTTTGGTTTAGGATCTTAAGTTGGTTAAATATAAAAAGATACTTGCAACTCAGTGTATCATTTGACAACATACTGATTTTCTGTATGAAATTCCGATTCTTATTTGTTAAAAAAAAAAAATACTGGACATCAAAACACTTCGTTCCTCGGTGACATGACTACCATTGTGCAAATATCACACACATGAACTTGATACGTGTAATCCCCACTCAGTCCCACCAGAGTCTTCATGTAGCTTTCCCTTATGTAACAGCAGCACACACACACACACACGTGCACTTCACCTTCCATGCAAGCACTGTACAAAGCTTGTGCAGCTTTTTCCAACATGAGCTAAGATACAGCACTACCTAATGCTGGCACACATTTGCTTTGCTCAGTGTCACCACAGGAGCCCTACTGCTGTAACCAGATGGCACGGGAAACACACACAACCACACTGCTTCAGTCAGGTTTACGGATGCTCTTTACATGGAAACAGACTGCTATTATCACAAACCTTACTCTCATTATATGACTTCTGAAATAGGAAACTACATGGTCAAAGCTATGAAAAAGAAACTATGCTGTGAAGACCCAAATAGAGGCAGATAGAGGGAGT
The DNA here is from genome assembly GCA_008033365.1 of Pseudorectes ferrugineus. NCBI lineage: Eukaryota > Metazoa > Chordata > Aves > Passeriformes > Pseudorectes > Pseudorectes ferrugineus. Next base: position 9,559 of record QWTY01009561.1, read on the forward strand.
AAGACCTGTTTTGCATGAATTAGCCCTGAAAGACAGTTTCTATACTACAATCATTGCACATTTAAATTGCTGGTTTATAAACTTCAATAGTACTTTTTTTGTTGTTGTTATTTACTTGCTAGATTACCTAATAAAATCCCTACTAACATCTGCTGGCGTATTCACTTCCTTGATCAATACATCGATCAACCATTATGCAAAAGTGTAGAAACCCACCCTCAAATCATATTCAAGCAAGAATTCCTGTGATGTTTGATAGCTGCAATGACAGAACACAGACTGAGTAAAGCTCACCGAGGTATCCTTTATACAAAAGTATAATTTAAAAACCATGCAACTACATCACAAATTTCTTATAGAAACAGCTGAAAAGCAAAGTCACTGCAGAATCCCCACCCCTCTCAACAATTTGCATAGTTCCACTCAAACATGATGAAAATAAAAAACCAGTGATGTAAATCTCTTACAGCCCAGAATGACATATTGAGAATACACCATTGTCCTTACCATGGCTTAGAATTTCACTGCTTTAGTCACTGAGCCAAAACATCTTCATAGCATTAGGTTCTTTTTATAAAATCTTCTTTAATACAAAAAAAATCAAAACCACTTCTTTAGTAGCATAAGTTAGGGAAATGACTATTAAACTGTGATGTCTTGAAAACACACACAGATACACCTATATGGGACTAACTTTCAATATTGAAACATCTCAAAACCTTTCAATACAACAACATCTCAATGTGTCTTGCACTCGAAGAAATACTGCTGACAGGGTTGCAAAGGAAATAAATACAACTGTTTCTTCCTTGAATATGACTGTAATAAAAATAAAAATCACATTGCCTAAAACTTACAGAGGCCTACAGTCTTAACTGCAACCACTTTTTCAAGTCTGCATGGCCTCGAACTGCTATTATTTAGTTAAAATTGTCTCAAGTGAAAATAACTATGCCTCTCCTCCATGCTAAAGCTAAACAAAGTTGCTCTCCCTTTCACAACATAATCACCAAGAAGCCTGGGGTTTTCTCGCATTTTTTTTGCCAGTGTAAATTATAGCACTGTTTTAAGGTTTTAGTCCTTAAACATGACCTTTTCCTCTACATTTAAAGTTGTTTCTCCATTCTTGATCTGTAGTACCAACTCTATTTCTGCAATGGAATAAGGATCACTACTTTGGTCTTCTCTGTAACAATTACCTCTGTGATTTTTTTTTTTAAAGAAAGTATGTCTATTATGCAGGACCTTGTAAAACTACCTTATTTTCTTGTAAGTTGAATTTTTATGATTCTCAGACTGCCAGCCAGAGTAGTAACTAAGACAACATCATTTGTTAGAGACAAGGAAACAACCTTTTTTTAGTTCTAAACTTGACAACAAAATGGAATGTCTGAAATACAACCTCACTCAGGCCTTATTAGCATGGATATGATCACTTTCAATTGATAGCTAAAGATTAAAGATTAGTAGTCAAAATATCACTCTGTTTCTCCACATGAAAACTGCTACTGGTCTCTTGCTCTTCATTAACTCTCATTTGTTCCATAATGAGAACTTTAAAGAGTAATAAACTTGCTTCACTCGATTCTTCTATGTCTCCTGAATGTGCAAAAGAGCAAATAAGAAGCCCATTCTTGATATACAAATATGCAATCTTTTTGCAGCAATCACTATGCCTTGTATAACAGACTTAAATGCATATATGTACACATTTAGATTCATAGATGTATATATTTAGACGAGTATTTGACCCTCATGAAACAACAGGATTTTTATGGAACATGAAGAAGTACTTTACAATAAAAATGATACGTTATGGCATATCATACAGGTTTTCCTTGAAACACAAAATGTCAAGATGACCATCAAAATATAGGAGGAAAATGCATTTTGAAATATTTCTGATGACATCTGGATATTGCACTAGATTTTGACATCATCTGTATCTGTGGTGACTGTGAATTTAAACCATTAAGGACACACTCCAGTTCCAAACACAGTTAATGCAAATCTTTTACAGAACTCAATATGTTTTGGGTTCAATACTACATTAAGGTCAGATCACTTCTGGTCACTACATTTGACCCTGATACTCATTTGATAGGGATTATAGAGGTGAAACTAATACTAAAATTTGGTAATGTAAATCAGAGCAAGTACTGTGGTCTTATGGCCTTACTGAATTTAATTTCTTGCAGTAGTATTAAATTAGACATACTAGCACATGTATTTCAACAGATAATGACAAAATTCTTTAAACACGTATTATAAAACCTATTCAATTTGGTACTCCTCTGCAAATACGTTCTGAGCCTGAACAGAGCATTAAACGTGGGTAAAGTAAGAAAACCTCTGTTTCAGAAGCAAAGTCAGTCACTCAGATGAAACCAAAGTACTGTATCTCTTTAACCACTGATTCCATGTGCTGTAGTACAGCCACAGTGACACAGGCGGCACGATTTATAACAACAGAGCAAACCACTTCGCATCCTATTTGCACATTTTATATATAAGGCGCAAGCATATTAAGCACAAGTGTAAACAGGAGTTCAATGAAACGGCATCACTTTACAAGTGTTTACAGTATCAACAACTTTATAAACCTAGAGCAGCTTTGGCCTTCTACTCAACTTTCATTTTTCCTTTCCTCTTCTGTACACATCCCATCTCTACTCATTTTCATGGTAAGTTCTACATTCATTTCCAATGCCTTCAACAAAACATAAACTGGTATTTTACTCTCACGCACCAGTTACCAAGACCAGCAGAAAGATGATATATGAATATGCAAAGGAAAGCCAAATTAAAATTAAATTAAAAGGTGATTCATCATTATATATCGTACCAACTTCTGAAACTGAAGTAGAAATATGGAAGAAAGTTGAAATTCATTACTTATTACATTTCCCTATAAAGCCCCCAACTTGCTAATATGCAGAAATAGAAACCCTGAATGTAGTTTGTAACTAGTTTATAATTCAAACAGTACTAGATTCACTACAAAATGAGAGGACCTGAATAGAAAGTTTAAAGTTAATAAAAGCCACTTATATCAGTATATTAGTCATTCAAAATAAAAACATTTATAAAACGAGTACATTCGATATGTGCTAATTGAGGAGTTTGTATGCCATCACAGCTCAAAGCCTTAACATTAATGCAAACTGATTGCAGATTAATGCAAGCCATCATACACAAAAACCTCATTGGTAATCTGTCATGATAAGGTGGTCATGGTCAGCAACTTTATCTGTTCAAGAAAGTGATCTCCTAACAGTTCCGTAATGCACTACAATATTTCATCATTATAAGCATTTCTTTAATGTCCACAAAGAAGTAAACTTTGTAGTATGTGGCAATCTCAGTTGTTGCTTGTAGTCAGTGAGAAAACAGGATTTTTTAAACACAGAAGAAAACATGAATGTACAAATACTATCCATTGTGCCACTTAATTTTACCATAACAACTCATTCTCTGTATGCAGTATGTTGCTAGAAAAGGAAACAGTAATGTACATCCTTATTTGATGTTAGGATATAAGAAACATCTTCCATAACCATTGTCTTTTTCAGAAAAGAGCAGCACTCTTTGCCTGACCAGTTTATTCTTAAGCAAGAAAGGGCTGGTGACCTGTGCTCTCACATTTTCCCATGGTAATTGTTTTCATTCTTTACTCACTGAACTATGAACTCCAGAAGAAAAACAAATCTGTGACATTTATTATTAATCTATGTTAATAATGCACAACAATAAATATAAACCACAAAATAAAAAATGAGTAAGACTGTCAAAATCTTTGACGCTGGTTTTTTTTTGCTGATAACATACTAGACGTGTTGGAAACTACCACGATTCTAACAGAAATTTTAAACATAAAAGGGTAATAGAAAATTAAGGCAATTAAACCACATGTAATAACCCACCGGTCAAACTTCACCGGATTTCCCAAACTACAAAGCTGCTTTCGTTCTCTTCTACTGCTTTACTGGTAGAATTACAGCATTGGACATGTAGTTATGCAAGAAGACTTAAAGTAAAGAAAGGTAAGAAATCAAAGAGTTTGAGCTGTCACAAGCTCATTATTTGATACCTTGCTCTATACTGCCACTTCTTACTGGAACTTGCGGTAGCTGTCTTCCCCTTCGACTGCTGAAGGAGGTGTCTGCAGGAGGAGACTGCGTGGGACTTCCTTGTGGATGTGTTCTGCAAATGAAATTGAGATAAAAGCAAAATAAGGCAAATGAAGAAACATTTTATATTCTGAATTTTAAATACAAATTAAGTTGCAGGTACTGAAGATGGGTTTGAAAAAGTTTGTGTTTGGTCTATGCCATATGCACATCCTCAGGTCTAGATACCTAGTCAACTTATAAGGCCTCACATTTAATTTCTCTAACTACCTTCAACTATGAAGAAATTATTTCCATTTGTTTGTTTGTCTGTTTGCTTGTTTAATTAATTAATTTATTTGTGGGTTTGTTCTGGTTTGGTTTTTTTGTCATTTTAGGGGTTTTTTTTTGATAAAGTAATAGTGAGAAACCATTGAATGAAAAGCAGTTTTTTAAGAACCATTTATGATTATGACTCACAATTTCTATACATTCTCCTGCACTGGTACAAGGACAATATAAATTGCCACTTTTATGTTTTATTAAATGTAGTATTCTCTTTGTGCTAATGCAATAATTGCACAAGGCCACACAGAACTGGACAGCAAGTATCTATTCCCATAGGATAGCCTGTGGTTTTTCCCAGAACTCAAAGAAGGAAAAAGACCTTTAACCTTTGTATTGGGGTGGGGTAAAGGAGGGTGTGTGTGTGTAAGTATCTGTGTGTGTGTGCAAAACATGCACAAGACTTAATATTCATATCTAAGTAAATATCCTAAACCACTTTGGCTGAATTCTAGCTAGCACTGCTTCAGAACATCTTGGCTACTTGATGTCTTACTCATAGATACAGTTTTGGAGTGTAACACATCAAACACCTTTGGAACCCTAACATTTAAAATAAGTATGGGCACCTATAATAACCGTGGGGAAAAGGTTTAAGAAAGTAAAACAAAGATGAGAAGCAGCAGATCGCTGAGGAGAGCTTACTGTGAAATGCCCTTGCCAGTTACAGTAATGTCACACTCACTATAGTGGATAATCACTGTTTATCAAGTCGCAAGCAGATAATTTGTAATTTAAAGTAGCACATTTGCGCAAGTTCAAAATACTTTTGGCTTTCACTAGGTAGATCAACTGACTCTCTTAGCCTGTAAGATCAGAGTTAGCTGTGTGAACAACATGTGATTTTCTGCACAGTGTTTAAGAAAAATACTTTGGTAATTTTCATATGGATACAGAACAAAACACAACAATGGAAGGACGAGACACAGCCAGTCTTTTCATTTGCATAACTATTTAAGTTCATCAGCAAGAAGTACTGTACAGTGAAGATAGATGGCATAAAGGATATGGGAGAAGTATAAATACCATGAAGAGAGATTAATCTACAGTGCCAGAATGAGTGAATGTGCCATGTATGCTCAGAGAAGTACCACACCACACTGAAACCTTGGAGGCAGAACATGAAAGCTGTGCTGGACACATAATAGCAACCTTGTCAGAAGTGGAGAAGGTGGCGCCGAGCCTCCGGATGCTAGGTGATGTACAGGGCATAAGGGTCTGACACTAGCCTGCTCGCTCGACCTGGAGCGAGCGTGGTGTTTGCCCCTAATGACTGGCTGCTCAGTCGTTCGTGGGGGTGGAAGTCCCCTTCTAGAAAGACATGGTAGCAGACCCCTAAAACATCAGGGCCAAAAAGAAACTGTTCAGTTGTTAGCTCCAGGCACACCTTCCCAATGCCCCCCTCCATCAAAGAACATTGCAAATCCTGGCTGCAGGACCAGGGCTGAGGTTTCAGATGAAAGCTGTTAATTCTGAATGCAAATCCATTTTCAAAATGACAAACTGCGGAACACTCACCACTGCAGATACACATGACCCTAACTGTGGAACTGCTGAACTGCAGTGCTTATAGTGGACAGTTGGCCAAAAACTCTAGCTGCACCCTAAACACAGCAAACACAAACTGGCAACACGTACGACAAAAGGACTAGCACAGAGTAGGCTATGAATACCTGGGTTTACCACAAAGCATTTCTGTTTCTAAAACATACCTTCTATCTTTATTAAAAATATTAACTGCATTTCAGTTAGTGACCTAAAAAAGGACAATATGGAAGCACATCTATGATTCCCTTATTTCCTTTACAGTTTGAAATAAAAAATCTATTTAAGTACCTGTAAGTACTAAAACAGAAATATAATTCTAAAGGAACTCTAATGAAAGTATAACTAATATGCAGTAAAATGATTAATCATGTTAGTATAATAGAGCATAATTATTACTAGTTTAATAACTGCATACACTACAAGTATAAGATAACCTGAAATATTTCAAGATTGTAGAGTGCCAAAATATTCTAACTGTGCCTTTTTACTCTTCTTTGCCTTTCCAACAGGGCAGCCTTTTGTGAATAGTACTACTGTATCACAAATTATATCAGAAATTTCGATTCTTGTGCCATCATTTCATCATGGGGTGGTTTTGTTTGTTGGTTTTGGCTTGTTGTTTTTTGGGTTTTTTGGTGTTTTGTTTTGGTTTTTTTG
>QWTY01009562.1:0-10062 GCA_008033365.1 Pseudorectes ferrugineus
AAAAAAAAAAGTGAATAGCAGTTTGTTTGGCTTTAAAATAGCCCAGATAGAGGGTGTCCCCGAGTGGAACCCCAGGCTGCTGGAGTAGCCAGTCACTGCCTGGGTCCTTACTCAGCTATCAAGTCCAGCTCAGAGAGCAGGTCTGGGGACAGGGGTTACCAAATACCGTGGGACCAAAGTCAGCCATCGGGATTTGTTCAGCCCTGAAGACATGATGGATGGGATTAAGCTCCAGGTTGCTGCCTCAACACAGGAGTCTATAATCTTGCCATTTGCCTGTAGAGTTGACATAGACTAGTTCTGCAGAGTCAGCTTTCATTAAAGACCGTTCCTAACGCTGTGGCTGCAAAGTAAATCTACTGGCGCTGTTTTCCTACATAGGCTGATGCAACTCTGAGACTAGAACTGAGATGTGTAAAGACATGTTGATTAGCTTGTTTGATTATCTTCATCATCTTGGAAGCACAGAATCATAAAATTATATGGTTGGGAGAGGCTCTGAGAAGTCATATAGTCTATTCCCATGCCAAAAAGCAAAAACTCCCCTATCAGCAACGTTCCTTGACAAGCAGTAATACAACCTAGTCTTTAGTATCTCAAAAGCTGGATCTTTCACATTCCTACTACAGCTTATTCCATGCTTCTGTATCCTCAGTGATAGAAAGTTTTTCTAATATCTAATCTGTATCTTCTTTGTTACAGATGCAGCCCATTCATTCCTGTATTCCCTTTAGGCAGCCCTGTCTCCAGTTTGGGATTTTCTTGAGTTGAGGTTGTCTTCTTTCCAGACTGAACAACCTTTTACCTCGTAAGTCATGTTTTTTAGATCTCTGGTCATTCTGATTGCTGTCCTCTGTACTTTCTCAGAACTAACCAGTGTGGATAGGCCAGATGAATAATTTACTACTTTTTTATGTGTTATACTCCTAATATTATGACCAAGTAGAATATATAAGTTTTGTCGACATCATTGACTTCTGTTCTGCTTATGATCTGCTGAAATGCCAGATCTTTGCAGACCTGCTGTCTGGCCCAGTCTTGCGACTCATCGTTCCTGCTTAAGTGTAGACTTCTGTACTTTTCTTTGCTGAATCATAGGCTGTTTTAGAAGGTTTCTTCAGTTTAGCAATTACTTTGAATTCTAATCCTGTTCAAAAGCTTATTTTCTTCTTTTATTTATTTATTTTTTAATTTGCAGATTTGATAGGATTATGCTTTTTTCCATCAGTTGGTAATAGATAGTTCTATTTCTAAGATGACCCTGCAGAAACATTACTTTTGCTCTTCTGCTGCAGTAATTTAATCTGTAGTTCATTTATGAGAATTCTGTTTTCCAAGTTCAGCTATGTGACATCTGCTATTTCTCCTCTACTCACAAAAGGAACCTATTTTAGCCTAATGTTTGTCCTTGACAAATCCACATTGACTGTTACTTATTTCCTTGTTTTATGGATGCTTAAAGATACTGGGTTGTTTGTTTCAGTGGCTTGGGGGAACTGAAGACAACTAGCTATTCTTCTGTGTTTACTCTTGCTTTTGTCTTCTTTTAAAGCTGAGCCTCCCTTTCAAGTTTTACAGTAACTTGTCTGTTCTCCAAGAGTGCTCCAAGATAGCTCACATCAAGTTGTTTAATCCACCAGGATAATATTCATGAGGCCTGGCTGATTTGAAAAAACACTTTTCTTACTTAAATGCTTTCCAGTCCATCTTTTCTCTATTCTGAACAGTGATTTGTCACTCTCTTTGGTTCATTAGCTAATTGATTTGTTGTTTTGTGTGAAGACAAACATGGAAAGGTATTTGGTCTTCCCTGGTGTCATCTGCCAATAGGTTGTCTTTTCAATAAAGCAACAGATCCACATTTTTCTTGGTCATCTTCTTGGTACTTGACATCTCTACAGATGGATTTATGAATTTGTCTGCCTGCATCTCTTTTTTTTTTTTTTTTAATGCCTCTGGGTATTTCTGACTTTTCCCTTAATTGCTTATGCTATTATTTTGTATAGTCCCCAATCAATCCGACCTTGTTTCTATGGATATGTGCTTATTTCCCTCATTTGATATAATTGGAAAGACCATAAGATAGCTAAACTGATTTCTCATTGCAGCTCCTGTCCTCCCTCTGCACTGGGAAAAGTGTTACTTGCAGACTAGCTTCTCTACCCAGACAAAATTTCCAAGACCCCTTTTTCTCTTTATATGTGAGACCTGTGAGATTTTACCTGTGAATTCTCTGTGCTTATTGAAGTCTATCTCCTGAAATCCCTGTTTTTCTCTAGGACTGACTCTTGAATAGTTGCAAACACTTCTGTCTTGCATTGGTCTCACCTATGCTGGTGACCAAGAACCACCTAAGTCCTCATGCTGACAAACACATCCTTCCTCCCATCTGTTTCCACCACAGTTTATTTAAGAAGTTTTTCTCCTTCAGCATTTTGGATCTCTGAGCCCCACTGATGCACACAGCAATGCTTTATCTCTTCTTTGCTGAAGAAACTACACAACTTATATTAACAAATCACTTATTTCCATAAATCTAATAATGGATGGTATTTGCCTAACCCGTAATAAGGGATATTTGCATGAGCCATGATAAGGGATATTTGCAGCGATATAAACATTCCTTTAACTGATGGGATTTATTTTCCTCTCCTCATGGAAAGCATTTTGTAGTGGTGTGATTGTTCCATGCTATTGAGTCTGAACTTCTCAAAGTTTATGATTGTGACAGAAGGTATGGAAAGTTGATGTCTTTGTAAGGCCTATGCTTCCTTTACATGTTTTCAAAGCATTAAAAGCGCAACTTAACCAATTCCCACATGCTACAGTTTAGTTTTATATCCAGGATTCTGCAACACAGTGATTGAAATTTTAAAGATGTCCTCTCATTAATTGAAAATAGTATCAAGGATAAATTAAATTAAATGAAGAGGGATGTAGTGGCATTGTTGATTGATGTATTGTATTCAATAAAAGCCTCTGTTCTTCTCTTCATTGAACTCAGAAGAGTCCAGGTTCTTTGATGTACAGCTCACAGTGGTTTTGTCACAGAATACACAGGCATTGATTGCAATTTATTTTATGCAGCTTATGTTCCTAGTGTATACTTCATCAAGGCACTAAATACAGATAGAACCATTTAAAGGATCAACATCCTTGAAGATAAGATACTCACTTTTTAAAATTATGTTCCATTCCTTTACCAAAAGCTTATGCTAAAGATTTAATTTGAAGTGTTTGGTTGATGAGATGAGAGGCAAACATACTGTTAGATGGATGGATAGTAAGATGGATGGATAGTAATTCATAGCTTAGCTGAAATCAAAATATTTTATTTTCTCATGTGTTTCTTTGTATTATTCTGAATTTTTGAAGATTAAGTTCAAATCAGATATAGGCTCTTCAAAAAAGGTAATGCAAAAATTTCTAAATCCTCATTTGAGTATGCAGATAGATGTAGCATCAGTGCAATAGAGGAGAACATCTAAGTTTTGGCTTGAAGGCATTGGCTGTCTAGTATATTAGTAGGCAAGCTGTTCAGTAAACAAGAGGGAGCTCTATAATTCCTCAAGAAGTCTTTGGTGTTTACAAGTACTCCTCATCATACAGATGAGTCGTGATGTTCCTGCTTTTTAAATTGTTGAAAATATGAAAGCCAGATACTTGATGCTTAAAATACCTTTGCTTCCCAGAGAGTATTCCTCCTATCAAGTTTTATTGTTGTTGACTTTGTGTTTATCTACAGTGAATAATGATTTGTGGATAATGAATTCATGGATAATGAATTATTGTGTATTTCAGTGAGGAAAAAAAAAGCAGGTAAACTTCTGAGTCCAAATATACAATTTTCTCCAATTATGCAAAGAATATGAGAAATAAGAAACAAGACAAGAAAGAAAACCAGAAAAACTTTCTTCAAAAGATCGACTATGTCGTGTCAGTAGGACTGCCTCTTCTTGTCCATTGAGTGAAATTATTAAGACAAAAAGAGAAAACAATCCACTACAGAAGAGTGAGATTCCGGAAGCTACCAGTACTCCTCTAGAAATTCACTTCATGCAGCAGAACCTTGGGGGCAAACTTGCTCTCTGCATCCTTTCCTAGGCTCGAGTATCTGACTTAGCACGCAGGTTTTATGTGAAAAATCTTCCATGCCATGGGTTATCATGCTTCAGAGCCATAATGTATTTTCCAGATTCAAGATCTGCCTTCATTAGGTTTACTGGTGGATCTTGGGAGGTCTTCAGCTCTTCTTTTCTTCTTGGATCTGAGCTCCACAGTACACCACTCTCCCTCTGTACTGTGATAACAGAACACCTTGACTTTGGGCATAGGAGCATGTGGAAACCTCCAAACCTTCTCCTGGCATCTTGGGAAGCATAAGTTCTATTTTAACAAAAGGGCAATTTATCTGCAAGTGAAGAGGTGTTAAAGTTTGTCCTAGAGTGGAAGCCAGCAGCAGCACATGCCCTTCCCAGCTTCATGTATCTGCTTTAAGAGCTGCTGTTTTTAAAAAGAGTGTAAGTGAATGCATTGAGTGACTTCTGTTATGCGGAGCAGAAAGAATATTAAATTATGAAAAACAGGTGCAAAATATGTTCTGTGAATGCACTAGAGGAATGTGTCTTGCTTTGAAAACAGCTTGAGAGGTCTATCAGCATTTCTTAGAAGAAAAAATATTTTCATGTCTTGATAATTAAATTAAATGGTTTGTTTTGCCAGTTGTCCTTGTGGTATCAATTGTGAGAGATTGTTAAAGTGATAATTTTTGTCTTGAGGTCTTTAAAAAAACATGTTCTTGCTATTTTTTTATGTGAAAGGGAATGGCACAGAATCATCATCACAGGCTTTGGGAGTTGACTGGCTCACACTCTACAAAAGGTGAGTGGAAACTGGTATTGGGACCAGTATCTCATCTTTCATAATAAGAAATTGAGAAAGCTTTGCTTGCTTAATCTGCTTAAACAGCCTGAGAGAGAATAGGAACAAAACTGGTTTGAAAAATTGTATTTGGAGAGTTATTCTTGTTGCACTGCCTGCAGGGAAGGGGCAGAGCTGAGGGTTCAGCACCATCTGTCCTTTGACTCTGTCATTTACTGAAGTCTTGGATGAAGAGATGGGATATGCTTATTAAACTTGTCAGTCACTGAAACCTGGGAGAAACCGCCATGCTGGTGATTGGAGAAGCAATTTGAAAAAGAGGCAATCCGTGGAACTGTGGGTTTATTTACCATACCTGTATCTGCCCTGCACATTATGTGCAGAACAGGGCATAACCTTCCCCTCATCCCCTCTGCTCTACCTGTAAGGTGCTATTTCCCATCATCACATATTACTTCTCATCTCCACTTTGCACTGATGCTGGTTCTTCCCCATGTTCTCTGTCTGTGAGCTGGGCAAGGGGCAGCAGGACATGAGGCTAGCCCTGAACTAGCCAAGGCTGAGGGACCAGCTGGAAGACCAGGCAAAATAAATGCCCAGTGAGCTCACACAGTGCAGCCTGAACCTCTGCAGGAGCAGTAATTTCCATCTTTTCCCTTTATCCGGTCATTGATTTTCACACAACTTGAAAGAACTTAATTCCTTTGCAGCTCTTCAACTAAATCAGATACAGAGGCAAATGAGTTCTAAGAAAATTGAAGGAAATAAGAAAAAGTATCAGGTAAACAGATAAAGCGGCTGCCTAAATGCGTATGTTTTGTTTTCTCAGAAATCAGGTGGAAAATAGGATGCAGTTCAATCTGCAGTAGCTTTCCAAGTGAGATAGGGAATAATCGCCATATAGCAGCTCTTTAGAAAATGATACAGGAGCTAGCAGAATCATGATTCAAAAACTTAAACTTTATATGAGTACATATATGAAAAAGACTGAAATATTTCCAACTTCTCAGCATGGCAAGGTCGTGGTTCTGGTATTGTGTCTGTTCTTGGGCACCACAGCTCATATTTGTGTGGGTCAGCTGGAAACAGCCCTTAATGGCTGTCCAATTAGACGTCTCAAAAGTGTGATTTAGGAGAATAGAATAAACTAATTTGTACGATTTACTCTATAAAAAAGGAGTCTTCAAAGGCTGCATGTAAAAGGAAGTTTTCCATGCAGATTTCCACGTCAGTAGTGGATGGGACAAAAAGAAACAAACCTAATTTTTCAGGAAAAGAAGATGCAGATTAGACATTAACTAAAAATATCTCCAATAGTGTCTGAAGTAGGTTGCCTAAATATGTATTTTATTCACCAGTGCTGGAGACCTTCAGTTGCTGGTAAGTTTGAGGGATGATATGGATGTATAGTGATGATCCCACCTCGGGGCATGGAAATGTCTTACATGATTTCTTGATTTTTTTTCCAGCTTTAGTATTCTAAGACTCCATGTTTTATCTCTGTGAATGCAAAGGAAAGAAGAAGAATTATTTACATTAAGGAACATTATTGATAAAAAAAAGCCTGTGAATTCTGGCTATACATAAATTATTTGGGAAATTAGAAGAAAGCTTATAACCATTCAGGGACAGTTTTCCATACAACATGCAAATCTAAGTGGCTCTGAGCAGGAATACGATCAGTTTAGGAAGGTATGGTGCATGTTTTCTTCTGATTCCAGGAGACTTGGCTCAAAGATATAGAAAGATCCTTCTGGTAATCTTACATATTCATGATCCTTGCTTCCCAAAAGAAGGCAACTGAATGCTTTAAGCCCATGGGAGTCCTGCTATGGCTTATGAATAAGGCAAGTGAACTTGACTCACAGTAGTGTGCAAACTCATCTCTTCTTTTAATTCTTTTCCAAAGCTTTATTTTAACTTACCCTTTTTCTGATGTTCCAGTTCAATATCTAGGGGTTTATAATCCTTTCAATGATAGTGAAGCATCATGGACACTGGATGGTGGCATTGTAGAATGGATCAGGCATGCAAAACAAGCAGGATCTATTTATATACACAGATATCCCAGTAATCAAGGAAAAGATTTGCAGAGTAAAATGTGTTGTAAAATACTCTATATACAATTTACTTCTGGAAAAAGAGTTGTAACTAGTATGTAACCTTGTTCGGTATTTCAGATTTTCTTTTAAGTAAAAAGATTAACAATTGTGGGGGAAAAAAAAGCAGAATAATTTATGGCATTTGTTTTCACAGAAAAATCCTTGATTACTTTAAGAAGATAGCCTATGCAAAAAACATTATAAAGCAGGCAGACATTTTACAATAGAGTTAATCCTGCAAGGAGGAAAGGCAGAAATAAATTTGTGGAAGATTTCTTTCGTTTTCATTTGATTGTTGTTTCATGCAGTTGTTGTTTTACTTAAGCTCTGCAAGAGTGAGAAGCAACATGAGCTCCTGAGGGTTCAGATGGGAGGCCCATCCTCTGTGGCCTCATCTCAGCCTAGCAGGTAGCAAGATACTTGCCAGTTAGGGACAGCTAAGATGTATGGCTGCTCCTTCAAAGAGTTTCACCGATGTGATAAAATGTTTTCTACTGGTTTTGCTGAAGGAAGTGCAAGGGTCCCTTGTAGTGGAACCAGAGGTAAAGCTGGTAACAGCCGCCAGATTTTTCTTTATATTTTGTGAGTAAATTTCCAGGTGCTTCAAGTTGGTCCTTTATGGCTGGATATAGGAGAGGCACTTATTGATGCAGATAGAGGGTTCTACTTTCTCAAATACCAGCTTCCTAGGTCACTCCCAAGAAACCAGTCCTCTCCAAAACAAGACCTGAGAAGGATTGGTTCAGGCTGACCTTTTGGCAGTATGGACCTGCCCATGCCAGATCTGGGCACCTCTGCTGGATGGTATCCTCCAGCACCATCCTCAAGTTTTGGCTACCAGTGCCCAGCTGTCCCACATGCCCCAGGGTTTGCAACACTCCTTCACAATTTCATGCTGTGAAAATGCCAGTCTGGAGGGTGTCACTCTGACCTCCTGTTATCCAAGATACTTGGAGACAAAAGCAACACAGTCAGCCCATTCCTACTTGTGGCATGACAGAAGCACCGCTCTGCCCCTCTGAGGAGTCCTGGGGCCAAGAGTGGCACTGGGTGGGTGTAGCCCATCAGCTTTTTGAGGTGTGAGGGCTGAGAAGGATACACACAGCCCCTCTACGCCACTTGGCCTTTGAGATGTTGGTGGACATATCACTGCAAATACGCCTACAAGGTGCAGTCAGGTGCAGAGTGGATTTTCAGAGCTCTGATTTTTTGTCAAAGGCACCCGCAGAAGCACTTAAGCTGGATTTAAGTCCATTTATAGATACGGCTCTGCTGTCTATTTTACTAGTTTTGAGACTGCCTCTTTTCTCTTTGTGGGATATCAGATGACTAAATTGCTTTCCACTTCAAATGGGACTCAGCCCTGTGGGACAAAAGTTTATTAGTAATATGCAAAACTTAATTTCAAGCCCTGGCTTGTTGAAAAAACGAATCATTATTGCTTAGAATGACTTCAAATTGTTTAATGAAATGGAACCAATGGATCCAAGTCCTTAAGACCCTAGTCTTGAACTGAGTTCAGGCTCAGAGCTTGGATGAAAACAATGTGGAGAGATAAAAGGAGAGAGAAAACACAAGTGCTCACTTGCTTAAACCTCCCTGAAGTGAAATGTTTGTGCATTTTGAAGACCAGTTTTGTGTCAATTAATGAGAAAGTAGACATTAAATGTACATTTGAGCAATTTCTCCTTTCAGTTTTGGATACTGCTGGGAGACACTAGATGGCACCTTCTGTTTGCTACGTGCATGGGGCCAGAAATAGGGCCCATCTGAATGCTGGTGAAAGCTGACAATTATTTTTAAAGCAACTGGTGCATCCATATGGATCCTTGCTGACGAAGGAGACAGAAATATCCTGGTGCTCTACATCCAGAAAAATGGGGGGGACAGAGTACCTATTAACTACCTTGTTTTTTCTTTTTATATCGTCTCTGTGCTGTAGCTAGTGGGCAATGAAACACCCAATTTAGTTAAAGAGCAGGCTGGGAATGGTTGTTTTCATGATGCATTTTAAGGAAAGGGTTTTCAGGAAAGCCAGACTTGATAGTAGCTAGGGGTGGGACTTAGGCCAATAGGGTATAACTTACCCCAGTGTGAATATGGAGTGTATGGACATGTGAGTCTATAACTGCCTCATCAGACACCTGGTGTCATTCAGGGTGCCATAAAGGATCCCACATAAAGTCCAGCCACTGCTCCTAGAAGGAATGGGTTCTATGTATAGGCTGAGGATTCCAGCAAGGGATCATGAGGAACTAGCCAGTGATCACCAGTGCATCTGCCAGTGACATGAATGAACATAATTGCAACACTGCAATGGTGCCCTTGTAGGAAGAAAATTTAGTCCATGACAAAGCTATTTTTTCTTAATTCAGGGGTGAGAAACCTCTGACTGTTCTCCTTAACAAGTTTCTACAGGCATATACCTTTTAGAAAGAATTCCACTGAATAGTTTGGGAAAAATCTGCCCTGAACTAATTGTGCAATTTCTGCTCTGTGCTTATCATGGTGCAACCCCTCATTCTCATCATCCACAAGCAGGGGGGTTATGACTGTGCTGTTCTGCAAGACGTCTCAGGCACAGACCACTAGGACTGCCTAAATCATCAGTCTAGTGCCCTGACATAAAAAACCCTCATCTGATCAATGTTTAATCCACAAAGACTTGCAGAATCCTTGTTCCCCACAGAGCAGATACCACAAAGCCATAAAACGACTTCTTTGCCCATTGCAAGTAAACCTTACCTTTAATACAAAAGTGGAAGTATGAGAAATTCAATGAAAGGTCTCAGAAAAGAGCAAGGAAAGATCTAGGGCTAGAGCCAATGACTTGGCCTGTTAGAGCAGGAGCTGATTTGTAAGGAATAAAAGCCCAGAGGATGCTGGGGATTGGGCTATGTCAGTGTTACAGAGAAAAACAGTGACACTCTCTCCCAGTGGTGCTGTCACTTTAACTTAGAAGGAAATTCCTTTCTATCCCTGGATTTGGTGACCTGTCATAGTGGGTTGAAGCTGGCTGAATGCCAGGAACCCACGAAAGCCTCTCTATCACTCACCTCTGCAGCTGGACAGGAGAGAG
>QWTY01009564.1:0-26266 GCA_008033365.1 Pseudorectes ferrugineus
AAAAAAAAAAAAAAAAGTGATATTCAGAACAAGAAGTCCAAAAAACCCCTGAATTCTGTTTAACTGAAAACTGCTGAATTCTAGAAACAGCTAAATTCTGTCCTAATTTATAGGAACTGGAAGGAAATGCTAATTCTGCCTCACCAAGTGGTTTAGTAGTCTACACTTGATTGTAAATTCTGCAACATTTCAAAGATATTTGTTAAAAAGAAAGAAATACCAAAGTTTCTAATTCAAATTTATTTCATTTGAGGGCTTGGGTAAGGGCCAGGTAGCAGAAATATTGGTGCTTTTCTTGGACTACCATCCCCAAGGAGGCAAAAACAACCTGAGAGAGAAAGAGGTGACAACTTCTAAGGAAAGATGATCATTTATTTAACTTCCAAAAACCGTGGGAGCTCCTTCTTTGTAAGAAAACTCTGCCTAACCCCTCTCTCTTTTTAGAGAACTGTTCAGGAAAATAACTACTGCCATTAGCAACAGAGTTTTTAATGCAGCAAAACCAAAATAAACTAAACAGAAAAAAGAAACTAACTAAATCAAAAGACTCAAAACACTCAAAAGTGTTTGTGATGGAAAAATTTTGGTCAGGACAATTTTAATGGAATTCCACTTGTGCTTTGTGATACAAAAAGCACCTGCAGGCCCCAGACGCGATCATTAAGTACCATGTGTGTGGTGTGGACAGAGGTTAATGGAAAAGATTTAAGGGAAAAGGTTATTCATACTGCCAATAGTCAGCCTTGGAATGAATTAAAAGATAATAGAAAATACTGTGGTAAAAGAGAAATCAACAACTGTATTCTGGGAAAAGGCTAGGGAACACAAACGTCAGAAAAAGTGAAAAAACTGAAAGAGAACTGGGAATTCTGTCAGTGTTATCTTGGAGGAAAGTGAAAATGTGGAAGTGGTCAAGACACTGTGAAGTTACAACTCTCTGGAAACATTACGGTCTGCTTTGGCCTGGGTTTCCTTGTCAAGTGCCTTTTCTCTTCCAGAACGAGGGGGAACTCCTCCCTGCTCCAGTCTGCGGCTTTGGACCGACCCCTTGCAAAGGAAATGCTCAGCCTGAGCTGCTGCTCTGAAACCCTGGAGGGAGGAGAGGATCTGTGTCTCAGTTCTGCTCTGTTAATGAGATGAATCTTCCCAGCCAGTAGCCACCCTTCTATCAAGTGCAAATTAAAGCAGTCTCAAAACAGGACTGGTTTGTGCTGGTACCCTGTTAAATGTTGCAGGAAACAGCTGGAAAACAACCCACTGAAGCTTTGCCTTGTTCCCATTGCTGCCTGATTGTCCCTCCCTCATCTTTCTGCTGAGATTCAGGAGAGCTTTTAGCCCCAGTTGCTCTCTGGAGTTCAGTGATGACATTTATTTCTTCCTGGAATTATGTGCAAACTGTAAATGCTCCCCTTAGATAAGATAAAGAAACTCCAGTGTTACAGAATGTCAGCTCTAGGGCTATTTGTAACCAGCAATGAGTGTCATGTCCCAGCTACCAGGCATCTTCTTGGAAGTTTCCTGAAATTCCAGCCAGAAGGAGAGCCATGCACAGGGGGTTTTTTCGAAGTTCTAACTTACGGTTGCAGTCAGGGAAAAGACTTAGCAAAAATGAGAGAATAAAAAGGAAAACAGGGACTGTTTTTGCAAACAGATAATGTAAAGAAGCAAAAAGAGTATTTCACATAATTAATTCCAAGTAATATAATTGTTCAGTATTTCAAAGAGGCAAAACACCACGGTTTTGGCTCTTTGATCATTAATGCTGCTCATTGTTTCATTAAGGCAAAGGTCACTATTTCTCAAGGAGTTATTAATGCTTACAGTGAGAAGGGTACAATAGTTTTATCCAGAACAAGGTGAAAAGGGCTTTTAGCCCATATGGAGGCTCAGAGTGGTTTTTTAAACCTCAGCCACAGAAGCAGAGAGGGGATTTCAGTGGCACTTTGGCTGCCTCTGCACAGAGCCCCAAACAAACCATTTGCATCACCCATTTTCCCAAATATCAGTATTTATTAACTGGGCAGTGATTTTCTGAGGAAAAATTGGTTATATACCACTTGACAATCCAAGCCCAAGGACTTAAAAACTGGACATAGTTTTGATTCAGACAAAAATATTTCAGTTCAGAACTGCCACAATTGCTTCCCACTGCTCATCCAAAGAGTGACTCTTTGTTGCCATCACTTCCAGATTTTCTTTTTATTTCTTTGTCATATAAAATTGTGGCAGACTGGACATTTTCTTCACCAGGAAGATGTTTAAAACCCCAAGCAAGCAGATGTTAGTTGGTATGAGTAGTCCACATGATCTAAATCATTTGAGGGTGGTTCTGTCTGGTTTTATCTGCCAGAGATAAAGATATCTCTCTTTCTGACAGCTTGCCTGGACATATAAAGAGAATAAGGAATAATGCACATATAGAAGTGTAGCCAATGTCAGAGCCAATATTTCCACTGAAAATGAATTGAGAAACTGGTAATAACGTAAAGGTTCACCAAATTAGAGTTATGTTTCTGTTACCACACAAAAGGTAATGTTCCTAAAGTTTATTCCCCTCTTTGTTTCCATGGTCATAGATAAAGCAATGCTTTCACATAAGAAATTAATTCAATTTTTTAAATAAATGGTGTGCTCAGTGTAATTAACCTGCATGTCTGTGGTGGCCAAGTATACAACAGCAAAAAATGTGGCTTCGATTCTAGTTACAGACACAGGATAGAGTCTGTCTAGACCATCAAATAATGCACCTCTGAAGTGAAAGTTTTACATGTGAGATTGCATCTCTGAAATGAGAACTGCTGCAGGAATATTGGCCAGAGAAGGGAAAAACTAGATTCATTTACACTGTCCTATTTTTTTACCCATTTACTCTTCCAGATCATTTTAAACGTTTTAAGTGGGGTATTTGCAGTCTATTGGATATGGCAGCTTTTCATAGAACATACATAATAATCAGGTGCCACCTGCTTTCCTCTAACACCCTGGAAAAATGCATATTTTTCATTTCATTTCATGACCAAATTCAAAGAAAGCAACACAGACAACAGAAAGAAAATACAACTATCCAATTCAAAGCTTTACATCCCATGACGAAGTTATTAACTTGCAGATTTGAGTTCATATGAAATTTCAAATGACAATTTTTTCTCATTTTTCTGTTATCTCTGCATAATTTCAATAAGCAAGCATGGATTCAGATTCGCTGAATCTTGGGCTGGGAGATGTCAGAAATGTGATTAAAACCTTAAATTTAAAGACTCATTTTGTTTTCTCCATTTGTACTGCAGGGCTGCTGGGTCATGTGGAAAACCTCTTGTCCCCAAGAGTGCACCTGATGCCCAAAGGAAGCAAAATACACCCAAAGAATCAGAATTCAGGCAATAAAAAGCCAGGAATTATCTTAAAACTCTGCATTCCCTTAAACATCCTTGTCTTTTGTCTTCTGGATCAGGGAAATAACAGAGGACAGGTAGACTTGACAAAGTGTTTGAGCAAATTGTGCCCTCACTGATCCTGTGGCCAAGACACCAACCTATAGGGAGATCTGTATGGCTACAAGAACTTTAAGCTGTAGAGCATATTAATTTGGGTCTATAATAAACATGCTCTCAATGCAAAAATATCAACTGGAGTCTGCCCTGCCCATGGCACTAAAATAAATCTGAAAATCTCTCAGAGGACATTTGGTGTGGCAAAGAGAGGTGAGGAAGAGGCTCAGCAAGGATCTAAAGCTCTTCTCAGGGGAAAGGGAGAGCACCTGCCTGTCAAAGACACATCTGGCCAGCAAAATTGGAAAGAGAGGAGCAGGTTTGAGGCTGGAATGCTGAAGAGGGGCTGCTTGGGAGAAAGAGAGGGTGAGCAAGGAGCAGCCAGGCAGGGAACACGTGAGTGCCTGTGTGTGTCCTGGCAGCAGAGCGAGGAACAACAAAGCTCTGCACGCACCAAGCCAAGCCCAGGAGCTGCCAGAGATCCTGGGAGATGTGTCCAGCCAGCAGAGCTGTCAGTCACAGCCTGCGCTGGATTTGACAAAGTGGGAAAAATGCTGGAACTCGCCACTTTCAGGCTTTGCATTTTTATGTTTTAAACAATGTTCCTCTAAACCCATTGACCATCAAGACCTTCAGAAGGAGTTGGTTTTTGGATACCCACACAGAGTCAAAAGAAGTGATTTTCAGCAGCCTCTCTATCTCCAATTATAAGACAACATGTATCCAGTGAAGATGCTACGTGTGCTTGATGCAAGAATTTCCAATTCAAATTTGGGGAAAAAAGGAGGATATAAATACATTTCATGTCTCAGATTGTCAAAAGTAAGCTCTTTCATAAATACACAACAATTATGAAATAGTTTTGACACAGCTGCCATTACTATTAAATAATTAAAAGTATTATTTTTATTTTCAATCCTTTTTCTACCTTATTTTTTTCTAATTGTGAAAAATCAGTTGTTTGAGAACAGTGCTTGGCTACATTTTGTAGTAAATCAAAGAAATCAGGAGAAATTGAAAGAAATGGAAGTTATTAAATTAATACTGATATTTCATGAAGGGGAGAGGGTGAAATTTCCTTCACCTTTAAGTGATTTACAGAAACTATTTTCTGGCAAGCCATTTTGGCTCAATTCCTCCACTGGATATCAGTACTGGTAACAGACTGGATGTCTACCATGGGTCTCCAGGAGCCCAGTGAATTCCTGTTGAAAATTTGGAGCAAACACAAGAAAAGTATCCAAAGTAACAGCCTTTATTTTCTACTTTTGATGCCTGGAAAAATTAGAGGCTCCTACTCAAGCAAACATTGGTTTGTGTTCTCTAAAATAGTGAATTTTTGCTGGGAGCATGAGCTTGGTTATAACCCTAATCATATGTTGGGACCAATGGCCAAATCTTTACTCCTACCAAGAGTCCAAATGTTTATTTTTCAACAAATTCCAGCTGGTCACTGAGGATATTTGATGGATGAGGCTTTTGCCAGGTAATTGACAGAACACTGCTGGAAAAGCAGTTTACACTTTGGAAAACAAAGTGATGCTTCCCAACATGTCCCAAGCATTTGTTGAGAAGCCTGTTAACAAAACTGTTTTCAATTTTTCCTGAGAATGCAACTGGAAATGATTGCTGCTCTGATTTAGTGTTTATCTGGGGGAAGCTGCAGAGGAGATATTTGGGTGCCTGAGTAGAAATCAGGTAGACAAGGCGGTACGTGGCACTGATCACTAGAGCTGGGTAGAAAATAGGATTCCATGATTTCCTCTAGTCATGATCTAGAAAATGAAACAGAGGTGCATTAAAGCAAATGTTTCCTTGGCACTGTTGTAATAATGTGTGGGAAACAAAAAGTAAAATCTGAGCCTAAGTTCAAACAAAGTGCAGTGTAACAGGCACTTAGAAGTACTCAAGGCTTAGGCCACCTGTGTAAATGACTGGAAATATCGTGTTCCCCACTATATTTGCTTTCTCTTTCCACACCAACTCCCTCTACATCAAGTGGTGACTAATGGCGACAGTCATTAACAGGTTTCTCTGTGCAAATAAACTGGACTTTGTGTTTCAGTTGTCCTCCTTCCAAGTGAAGGAGAACACAGGATATCTGGTGGTGTTAAGTTATCCATTCTGGAAACATTTAGTGAAGCAAGCTCTTTGATATTTAATATATATTATTGATGTAGAAATTCTAAACTCTTCGATTTGTGGATAGGCTGTAAGGGTTTGGGGTTTGTTTTTTCCCATCTTAATAGAGGGAAAACAATTCACAAGGTACCAGACTGTGAGACAAGACAGATTTTCGGACTTCATTCAGAGAAATCATTACTCTACAAGAAGCTGCACAAGACTTGTTACCTGTTCAGGGACACAAAGTTTCCAAATGTTAATCACACTGTCTCTTTTAAAAATAAAGAAGGAAGAAGGTTGTGCAGGGATTGCTCTGTAATTGAGGCCTGCTTTTCCTGTTACTGCAGTGCTTTCTGCCCTCTCTGGGACTTACTCAAGGAATGTCCAAGACTTCTTCCCTGCACAAAAGACCAGTCCCTACCTCTAAAAGGGAGGTACATTTAGGGAATAAAATGCTGGAGGAGATTTCAGCAGGAAAACTGAACCTGTCTGTGCTGTGCTGGATGGAAATGGTTTAAAAAGGCAAAATAAACCCATAAAACTGCTCAGCTAATCAGAACTACAGCAAGAGCCAAAACATCCTTATTCATTTCACACTGATGACAGCTCAGGAGGACACAGCAGAGCAATCACCACCCTGCCCAAGCCTGACATTTACAGTCTGGCACATCAGGAACAGTCTCTGAACCAAGCGAAGCCATTCCTGGAAAAGTCCTATTACCTGGAATGTGGGAGAATTAAAGGCGTCTGCTACTGATTTTCGGTCATCCCAACAGAGAAAAGCTGCAATTGGTTTTTAGAATTTACGACTAAACCATGTGGAAAATGTGTCAAGCTCAAGGCAGATCTTCTCTCCCTTGCTCCTATTTCCCTTATCCTCACAGGTTTTTCAGACCACATTTAGCATCAGCAAGGGGCAGACTTTAATGGCATCTGTAAGCCAAAAATAAAACCCCCACATTCTGAATTTCATGCCTGAAAGACAAACACTTTCGAATACAGAAAAAGTTGGGAAAATTTGTCACCTCCAGGCAACCCCTGAAGTACAAAATTACTCACGTGTCGTTTGGGGGCCTGGTGTGAAGAAAGAAAGTGGCTGTAGACTTCAATTAATCAAATAGGACACCCACAAAGAAAGATGTTTGTGACTCATGTAGCCACGCTGTGTGCCCATTTCCCCTCTCATTACATAAAAAAGGCAAGGCTAAGTCCATGCAAACCATTTATAGAATCCCAGCAATCTGGTGGAACTTCCAATTTTCTACAAGAACAGCAATGAAGTAGTGAAAATAAGATAAATGAACTGCAATGGGGAGGTTTTCTATTTCCTAAAGCTTTTTTGTGCCAGCTAGAGGGGCATACTGGTACACAATTAAAACATGGGCCAAAAAACATGACAGAACAGTCAGGAACTATAGATGTTTCTGTGGTCACTATCTTTCTACTTAGGTATTATCAGAGAATTGCAGAATGGTTTGGGTTGGAAGGGAGCTTAAAGATCATCTGGCTCCACCCCCTGTCATGGGCAAGGACACCTTCCACAATCCCAGGCTGCTCCAAGCCCTGTCCATCCTGGCCTTAGACACTTCCAGGGATACAGGGGCAGCCACAGCTGCTCTGGGTAACTTTTTCCAGTGCCTCACCAAGCTCACACTGAAGAATTTCTTCCTGTTATCTAATCTAAACCCACTCTTTTGAGTTTGAAGCCATTCTCCCTTGTCCAGTGACCCTGGGAAGCCTATAACAGACACTGCTCCTGTTCTGGGATGTTCTAGGATGTCTTGGTCCCCTCAGTCTTGTGCAAGCCGCTGTCTATCCACACTCCAATAATGGGAACGAGGAGAGGCAGACACACAGGCACATGCCAAGCACAGGAGCTGGGTGAACACCTCCATGGGTGCAGCTGTCCTCATTTTGCTAAATATAGCTCTTATCAGTGTCTGCATCTGATGTTGCTTTGGGCCAATTGATAAGCTGGGTCTGTACCCACTCTGTTCCTTTCTAGGAACACAACTCCACAAGCAGCCCCATCAATTCACACTGTGCCCATCTTTTACCTGGTGATTGCTCAGGTAATGGAGGGAGAAAGGAATGTCACATCTCCCCATGCTCCAGCAGATTACCTCATCAGATCACTGCCAGCCTGACTCACACCAAAACAAACCGCAACCACACAAAAATACACTTCATGTACAGCAAACTGCTCCTGTACAGCTCCTCCTGCCACCACACATTCCAGCACGATTAATCCTCGTCAGGTGAAAGACTTCTCTGCTAATATGTGCATTTGGAAGCCAGCCAAATCCAACAAGGTTCATGCCATCAACAATCACACTGACTTCACCTCAGTGTTGGTGAGGATAAACTCCTCTCTGTTTATCTTGCAGCTGTGGGTGCTACGAGACAATGGATCTATTTATATTGTTTATAATTAAGGTGCTTATCAAAATTTCGTAAAAAAAAGGGAGACAGTGAGTTGCTAAGGCAGACATTGGAAATTTCTCCACCCAGTAATCCCCTGGACCATTTAAAGTTTCTTTTATGAACAATTCTCAACTACAAGCTGCCAAGAATGCGGGGAAATATTGGGTGACTTCTCCCTATCTGGAAAAAAGAAATTGATAGCAACATAAGCAATACTTCTTTTCCTGTCTGGGCATTGAGGGTGCCAGAGATCGGCAGAAGTCACTGACATCTACTCCAGATTTGTCCCTCTAAAACACACAGCAGCATTAAAGAGAAACTGAGATTATTTTTAAAAACTCTATGGCAAAGACAGCAACTATGAATTTTCCCTAGCTCCCAACTGAGAAGAAATCTACTCCCCTCATGTAAAATCAAGCTCCACGTTGTACAGGTGACATTCTATTAACCATGGCTTAAAAATCCATATTCCCGTTATTTTGCTGTTTTCCACAGGGTTGGGCTAGAAGTAGCCCTTGTCATCTATTCAGCTGCCATTTGGGGCTCCAATCCTGCCTTTATTCCTCTTTGGACAATTTTCTGAGCCTGCTCTTAAAGATCTTTGAGTAATGGGTACAGGGCTTCTGCTTCCACTGTTTCACTTAAACATGGATTTCATTTCTTCTTCCTAAACTGAATTCCATGTGTTTGAAATTATTATTTACTTAAGAATGGGCAAAAAGGGGAATGTACAGAAGCCAAACTCACGCATCTACACTTTAATTTTTTCACTTTCAGATGAAGACAACAGTCCTGCTCAAGAATGCGCAGCAGTGTAGGAGACAGGCTGGAGAACAACTGTAGCTTGCCAAAGAAGCTGGATTCCCAGTCTGTGGGAAAATAAGAGTTCTTGGAATTGGTTCCAGCCCAAATAGGACAAAAAATAAAAAGAAAAAACAAACACAACAAACCCCCAAATCCTCAAGAGCTGGAAGCTCGTTGGATCTTTTATCAATCCAGTAAAAATGACTAAAAGACAAACTTCATGCAGCCACAGAGGTCACCCAGTGATGCTGGTCCCGGGGCAGATGTCACCAGGCCACCCATAATCAGCAGCTCCCCACATCCCTAGTTTCAGGGAGGACCTGCCAAACCCAGCCATGAGGCAACACTTCCTTTCTTCCTCAGAAAATTTCCAGTGAGCAGCAACAACTGTGCTTGCGACAGCACGTCCTGGTCTTGGAGAGCAGAGATAATTTGAACAAGAGGAGTAATCAGGGCTTGCTGTCGCCACCAAGACTACCCACAACAGGGACTTCGTGCTGTACTAACATGCTAATTAATTAATTAACTAACATTCAAAATTGATATCACTGTATAAAAATTAAAATTTAACTTCTTTTCTTCAACATTTTAAGCCTTTAAAAATGTGTTTCAATGAGCCCATTAACAGGACCAGATTTTTTGTGCTGGCTTTGGTGATTCAGACAAAATCCCGTCATTTTACACAGTAAAATCCCATTGAATCTCCATTAGGAACTCTAGTGGAAAACCCCATTGGATTATCATTTGACGTCAAATCTGGCACAACACAACCTGGAGACATCTGACTCATGGTGTTAGGAGAGACTTGGAAACTTCCAAGGAGTCTTTCCAGTATTTAAACCAATTTAATTCCCCGGGAAAGAATGAATCTGAAAACAAATTCATCTTGAGAAATTTTCGAGTGATCCCATTTGGGAAGGGATTGGCCTTCTCTTAGGGAACTGGTTGGGAATTCCCATTGAGGTTTTATGGAGGATGAAAATGGAAATTTTGGGCTTTTTGGTATCTCTAGTTGGTAGTTTCCTATAAATGGGGATTAATAATTTATACTTAAGAACTCTGCTGATTAACTGATTTGGGGGTTTTTTGTCTGTTTTGTTTTTTAAACAGAAAAAAGTTAAAAACTTACTGAATTCATTAATTTCCTTATATTTTGCTAGGGCACCAATTAGTGGATCTAATTTATAAGTATATATACACACACACACAAATTTTATCTAGGTTTATCTGCAGATTTCCCAACATAAAAACTATTTTTGGCAAAAACGCATTTCTTTTCACAAGTTTCCAGATCCCAATTCACAGCCTGGTTCATTGTAAGAAAAGTTTGGCAGCACTGGAGGAAATTGTGGTCCTCCATTGTTAAAAGAATACAAAGCTGCTTTGAAAAAAAAAAAAAATTAAATTCTGATTTAGAGTTTTCCACACACATAAATTGCAATTTTCCTTGTCTACCAGTGCATGAGTGGGAAATGAGAAATGTAAGCAACACCAGCTCCTAATCATTATCAGGTTGGGCAATTTATACACCTACAGAAAGAACTACTTCAGGTTTAAATAGTTAGAAAAGGAATGTGAATTTCAAAGTTTAGTTTCTTGCTTTGGCATAACCAAAAGCTGCTGCCAAAATGGTATTTGAAGCTCACATGTTTGGGGCTTTTTTTTTGCTAAATCTCTTCCTGACAATAAATAAATAAGATGAAATGGAACCCAAATTTTTAATTGGTGTGTTTCACCAGTTTTAATCCATCAAATCTTCAAGTTTTAATCCTCTGATATCACTTGACAGGGCTGTTCATTGGGATTTGTTACCCAAATACAGGTTGAACCCTCAGGAATGAGGACAAGGACTTGGCAATATGGAAGTGATGATCCTGCTGCCTCAAGAACAAACACTTCAGCTTCTCCAAAAGGACTTTTTCCTCTTGTTTCAGATAAGCCTTTTGTAAGGGCTGTGTCAGAGACTCGTTAACTTGTTAAAATCAGAGTTTCCCTTGGCTTCATGGATCAACTCTTTATGCTCATGCAACAGCTTTATCTCCAACCAGATTTTTGTCAGTCTGAGGAGGACAGAGAAACCTGCCTGCCTGGCTTCAAAGAGCAAATGACTGCCTGTGACCAAGTCATACCAGGTTGTCATCAATTTGCCCTGTAAAATTTTTTGCTTCCTTATTATTTTTTGTATTGTTTTTTTTTTAAACACATTGACCAAGGCTCAGTTGTATTCTGTAGCAAACTTTTCATTCTAATTAGCACCTTAAAGCTCAGTAGAAGGGATAAATTCTATACTAAATCAAATTGATTCTATTCTAAAACAAATACATGTTGATTCCCTGATGATGACAGTGACCGTAATGACATTGGTTTGTGCACCTCTGAGTAAAGGCACAAAATGTTTATTATACATCTCTATTACCTTAAATAGTTTCATAATTCAGTCTTCTGAAACTACAGTAAAAGTCTTTAAGCTTAGATACAGCTACAGTTTTTTCAAAAAGATGAATCCTCCAGTGACTCATGAAAAAAATATGTATATCTCACTGTGGAAAAATATAGTTATGGACTGATTGAAGGGAGAAGGTGGAACTGAATAAATCTTGTCTGACTTTTTCCTTACATCAGGTAAGGGATGCACAATTTGGTTCATACATTACACACTCAAGGCATGATTGCCTAGCCAGAATTTGCCTAAATAAGGTGCTGTGCATAGTCCAAGGAATTCTAGCAAGCCCTTTTTTGTTCCTTCACATCGGTAACACTCCTGGAAACGGCTGAGTGTTTCCACAAACAACATTCCTATTTGTCATCTGTGCAGAAGGAAAGCATCTAGAACCATTTCAGAAGCAAACAGCATTTCCTCCAACTTGATTTACATAAAATTATTTGACTTCCCTAAAGTCCATTGTAATTAAGTCCATATGATAGGCCCTCTCTTTTTAGAAAAAACCAGAATTATCCTCTCCAAAGAGTTGTATCTCACTTTAAGGAAAAAGAAAACCAGCTTCTTTTCCTGACACCCCAAAAATGTGCCAAGGCATATGTTTTAATTCTTGGCCCTGTTACATTTGGCAGCCTCGTGGTCTCCCCTTATTTTATAATTATATCAAAATTAAAATTAATTACTTGGCATCTTGATTCAACTTTGTATCCCTGGCACTGCCACAGATAATTAGCTTGAAGCCAGTTTTGCTGAGTAGAATTGTAGAATGTAGAATCATAGAATACCCTGAGTTGTGTTTCCCTGGAACACTTTCAGGGATGGAGCAGCCACAGCTTCTCTGAGCACCCTGTGCCAGGGCCTCTCCACCCTCACGTTTTCTTCCTGCTCCACGCTTTTGGTTAATACTTGCTTTGCATAGATATCCATAATCAATAAAAACTACCAATCCAGGGCTGAATGAATGAAAAAAGAAAGGCACACTCAAGACAGGCTGAATCCACAATCTCTCAGCAGGGCTTTAATATAAACAAGGTATGGCAAGAGGAAAGCAGGAACAAAAGCAAGGACGACTGGAATGGGAGCACTGGAAAGCAAAAGGAATAACAAATCATAAATAAGTTAGAATGATGGTGGTTCAGTTAGAAGGAGCTGTTCAGAGGAATGATTAATAAAAGGAGTGACAGAATGAACCAAAGAGAGGAAAAAAAGGCACAAAGAAATGGAGTTAGGGTTGTTGTGATACGCTGAGAGATGAGATTCACTCAGAAACAAAACTTAATAATGAACATCTGAAGGCCAATGTTTACAGGCAGGAATTTTTGACTGAACAGGAATGTTTTCTGATTTTCATTTGTAATTTTCAAAATTTCTAGCAAAGAGTAGGAAACCAGTTTCTCAGAATGTCTGCTCCTGTATGGCATGACATCTAACCCATGATGTCAAATGTAGCCCCAAAAAATCTCCCCCTCCAAAGGTACCTCGGGCTGACACAAAGGAAGGTATGCGGATGTTACCAAGTGTTTTCAGCTTGAGTTGTATCAGCACCCACTGGAGGGAGGCAGAGTGAGCCTTCTACTCCAGCAGAATGTTTCTCCACGGCTGGGGAAGCCTCACAGTCTCCCATGCTGAACATTTTGCCATCCTAAGTTCAACTGTTGTGGAGACATAAACAGAGCAAACCCCAGGTTTTATGCTACATCATTCATGATGCTTCCTGTGTTTCACAAACCATGTCTTGATTCAGAAGGTATTCTGCTGGAAAAACCCTAGGGTTATAGAAGCAGAAAATCCTCTTCTCAGTTTTCTTGAAAATGAAATTCCATTCTTTCCCAAAATTACTCAGAGCAAGCCACATCCTCTCACCACCGTGCGAGGATGTAACACCACATGATGCTGTATTCCTAAAAACATGGTGAAACTGCTTAGAATGTTTCAATCCCTGGTCCAAATTTAGGCTTGACCACCTCAAATGCATTCAGAGATTATGATAATTCAACCAAGAAACCAGATAAATGTCTGCATCCTGCCTGCCAGTAAATTAGGTGTTTGCCAGCAACAAATTGTTTTGCCAGACACAAATGTTTGATTACCATTGCTTCATATAAAGCACAATGAATGTTTGAAAACAAAAATCCTGATAGATAATCCAGCCCTGAAGAACAGAAGCAAATATCACTTATATTAATCCCAACAGCTGTCAGACTTAAATCAGCAGTCTAGGGATCCAATGCCATGATGAAAAAATGTCATCCCCTATGCAAATCATGTTATGAAATATCCAGGAATAAAACCTCTTCCCTCTACTGACTATTAAAACAATACCAAGAAATCACTTCATGTAACATTTTCCATGTATCACAATGAATAATTAATAGAGAATATCTCCACTTCACACCACACCTATTGAATCAGATCTTTATGACTGTTCAGGTTTAATATCAGGAGAGTGGGCCAAGAATGCAAATATGTTGTGAGAAAGAATTCAGGAGTGAAGATGAAGACCCAAGTGGTATTTTCATGTTGCCTTCTCAAAATCTTCAAGAAAGAAGGTAAAATGAGGAGAAAGGGGAAAAAAGTTACCTCAGAGAAGCTGTGGCTGCCCCAGCTCTGGGGGTGCATAAGGTCAGGCTGGTGGAGGAACCTGGTCTGATGAAAGGTGCATGGCAGGGGTGTGGAACCAGATATTTTTTAGGGTTCTTTCCAACCCAAACCATTCCATGATTTAAGTTTTGCATTTGTATTAAGAATGGCTCTGTTGCAGTGAAACAGCCTGGAAATATCAATTACTACAAACCGGTCACTGAGCATATTTGTACAAATCATTGATAAATAGCCTTATTAAACATTTAAAAGTACAATTTAGTGCACACTTAATTCCACAAATCAAAATCTATCTTTTTTCATAAAGATATATATACTTAGGCCACCAACACACTGTGAGAAGGCTTAGAAAACTCTAACATAGCAGAATATACATTGGGGATTAATCTCCTTTCAAAATCTTTACTAACATCATCAAAACAGGACATAAAACTATCTCTGTGTAAAAAACAAGTTATTTCCACTGCAGGAAAAAAACAAACCCACAAACAAACCACATATAAACAAGGAGAGGAGGTGATGTGAGCTGGATTAAGAAAGACTGTGAATGATAAAGGATTCTGTGGCAAGTGGGGGAAAGGCTGTCCCCCTTAACTTCTCATTTCCAGAATGTATTTATGTATTTCTTAAAAACAGCCTGAAGTATGGCATTCCTCCCCAGCTTAGGAGTTTGGGATAAGTTTTTTTTCAAGGATAAGGGGCAGGTGGTTGGGCAAGCTGGATGCCCCTGAAACACACTTCCACTCTAATTGTTTCTCCACTCCATTGTTAGACTTTTTAATCTATGAAACATGCCTAAGAATGAAGTGTTTAATATAGATATTAGGGCAGCAGACAAGTTTTGTGGGCATATTTTATAGCGAAAATGCTGCTAGAGAGGATAAATCTCATTTGTTTTGTGTCAAACACCAAATGTGCAAATCAGGAAAGGTAAATGTGTGTTAAGCTGAGTCCTAGCAGGTTTTAAAAGCCCTTCTCACCTGGCTGGATGCAGCAAGGCAGGAATTTCCACGGTCTGTGGGTGCCACCTGCTGCCCATCTCCAGTGCTGGATCCCTTCCTTCCAGCGCCCTCCCTGAGCGCTTTTCAGAACTAGAATTTATTTCAAATAAATGCGGCCAACACAGAATATTCACTGGAAAATTCTCTGCTAATCAGGGCCAGGGGAGAAAATTTATCCAGAATACCCATCTCATAAGAAAAATGATCAATATTCTTCCCCCTTAAGGAATATTTAGCCCCAGGATACTTCACCTCACTGCTGTCACAGAACCATAACCTGAACTGCAGCTTTCGTAGCACAGACGTCAAACAAGCTCCTCATGCAAGGAGAGGCTCAGCATGAAATTACAAAAGTGCTCAGAATAAGACAATAAAAGCTCAAATGAGCCTGAAGGAATTGCAGGGCTCCTCACTCCTGAGACCTAAACCACATTTTCTCTAAGTTTACCTGGAAAAATCTCCACCATCTGTGCTAGGATTATTTTTCAGAGGCAGAAAAAAACTCCGTTATTACTGCTACTACTTCTGTTTACTGTCTGGGTTCGATCATTATCAGAGTTACAGGGCTACATCAAAGTTTGACTGATGGATTTAACACAGGGTTATGATTTTGGCCACTGGCACTGTCACTGTGCCTCTGTCCACCCTCTGAGGGCACCGTCCCTCTGGGATGCTCATCCAAGGCAGAAGGATAGGGAGATGGGGGCTAAGGAAGCTGAGGACCCTGGGAACATGCAAGAAATAATAAAAATCCACGATCTGCTTCCAGAAAACAGAACAGACAGAGAATATGGACTCAATCTCTGGTCTTAAATCTTGGAGAAATTAAAATTCATAATCGGTTCAGGTACCTGCTCAGATCCTGGTGTTTGAGGAAGGTCAAATGAGGCCTGGATTTATCAGCTGCGGAGCAAGGTTGTTTATCCTTAGCAGGTGTGGCTTAAATAGTAAAATGCAAATTAAGCCAATGCCGGGAGTTTAACAGGATGATAATTAGTTAACAAGCAGTATCATATTACAGTAGGCCTAAGATTTAGCTTTAAACAGGCAATTTCAGTTGCAGATTTCTAGGAATATTCAGCACTGTTTTCTGTTTTCTATTCTGTTGTTAATAGCACTCTCTGATCTATTTCAGCCCATAAATGTAGACAAATTACACTAATAAATGGACAAAGTGGCCAAAAAGAGATGAAAATAAGCCACTTTTTGTCTGCCTACACTGAAATTAGGGGGTTTTTTGAGAGTCTCTAACATATCTATCTACAGACTAGTTTCAAGAAGTAAATACTAGCATTCCATTCCTTTTTACAGCTCCCTTTCCTGATCGTTTTTCAAAGGACAAATACAATTTCTTCTCAATTTTCTGTCATTCAGCCTGAACTCTGCCACCTTTCCCAGGGCTCCTCCTGCAAAAGATGCTGTTGCATGAAGTCCATTAGGAAATGTTTCTTCCTATTAAATATATTTTGCTATTAAATAGCTAAATGTTTGCTATTTATTAAATATTCAGCAAAGAACTTGAAACAAATATTTTTGTAGGGTACCCTGCATGATGTCAGAATTCTAAACTCAAGAGCAGGATCATAAATAACTTGTGGAAAAAAAATTAAATAAAATAAAGCCACCTTCCTCTTTCTCCAGCAGCAGCTGAAACAGTGTTACTCTGGAGTTTTATTTCAAAATGCTGTAGCATAAGACTTTCATTTTCTTTATTGTGAGAGAGAAGGTGAGAAGTGTTGGAACAATAAGAAGATGAGAATAAAATTCTCATAAAATGGAAAGAGGCAAAAAAAAAAAGCAGGAAGCGAAGGAAGATCCCATTAAAGCAGTGAGGAGAGGATAAAAAGTGGCAATGACTCAAGCTTCCTCTAAAAAAAAAAAAAAGAAAAGAACAGCTGAGAGCAGATAGAGTGAGAAAGTTGTTAGGAAAACTGTCACACCGAGTAAGGGACTCTGCTCAGACCCCAGAGAGCCTCCTTGTACATCCCAGATGCTCATCAGGAAATGGAGCTTAAAAACTCTCTGTCATCCTGCAGCTCAGAGAGGAGTGGGACAGGTTTTCATCCAGCATGATTTAATGTTATTTGAGTTGACCTATTTCCTTCAGTTTCCCTTTTAAGGGAAGCCTGGATTCTGCAGAAAGCAAGAGGGCTCAGTTCCACGTTCTGCCAGGAACCTGCTTTGTGTCTCTGATCATATATCTATTTTTCTTTGCCTCTGTTTACCTTCTCATTGATTTTCTTGGCTTTATTCCGG
Source organism: Pseudorectes ferrugineus (assembly GCA_008033365.1). Lineage (NCBI taxonomy): Eukaryota > Metazoa > Chordata > Aves > Passeriformes > Pseudorectes > Pseudorectes ferrugineus. Next base: position 17,139 of record QWTY01009564.1, read on the forward strand.
GCCTCAAAGGGCTGGAGGAGAAATCAGTGTCTTCACTACCAAACTGAGAAATGCAGGGAGGAGAGGAAAGGGGAAATGATTCTGGATTACGTGCAAATTTCTTGTATTATTTATTTTATTCCCTTTTTTTCCCCTAACCAATAGAAAAAGCCAGGATGTAAAGTCATCTCAGATGAAAAATCTGACTCAGCATAAGACACTTTGTTCAAGTATTGTAAGAAAAACATCAGAAACGAGCAGCAGCCCTGCAGCTGATGTTTCCTCCCTCCCCCAGAGAGCAGAACTCTCCCACAGGAGTACCAGGAGAGCAGAGTTACAACTGGGTGTCCCACCACAAAATTGGGTATTTTACCCCATTTATGCAGCCTGGAGGGGGTTTGGTGGCCTTAAATATCAGCTGGACCGAAGGAAAATGGCTCCTAAACTGCATGGCGAGGACATCCCGCTTTCAGCCTCTGCTTTGCTGTGTTTGGAATGGGGAAAGACAGCTCTGATTGCAGTCATCCTGGGAATTGGGGTGCTGTCCAGGAAAGTGTGGGAGAGGGCAGAATTCACCCTGATTTCACACATTTTAGGTAAAGCACTTTCAAACAGCAGGTACTGAACTTCCTGAGCGCACCCTCCGTGCTGAAGAGTAAATGTGGGGGTATTCAGGGAGGGTTCGTTTGAGAGCTTCCATTAAAATCCAAATCCAGCACACAACCTTCACTTACATCACAAAACCAACCAAGCAAACCGAACCAAAATGAAAATTCCCCTCACAAAAATCAAAATATCAACACAACATTGAATGCAAGGGGACAATTACACAAATACGGGCAAAAACATCCCACAATTGTTTCCTGCCTTATTGTTTATTTGGGAACAAACCCATATCCATAACCAAGAGCTTGCTTCTTTCCACCGCTGTCCTCCCTTTCCACTGTGAAAGTGTTTTGTGGTACTCAGAAGCTGCTACCCCACAGTAAAATATCTGGAAAATATCTGGAAAAAATAGCTACAATTGAGCAGGTAACAAGTGCAAAGGTGTATTTGCAGAAGGGTATTTCTGACTCACTAACCCAACTCAGAATTAGCTTCCACGCCTGGCATAGCATCACTTAAAATGTGAGACAAAACAAACTAAATTTATGTCTTTTGTGCAAGACACACAACAGCCGCTTTCACTAAAAGACATGTTTGAGAGACTGAATCAGAAAAACAGAGTAAATAAGCAAAAGGACAGTCACCTGCAGTGGTTTTCAGGCATGCATGATGTGTTGTGCAGGACAAAACTGTTTTATTCAAACATCAATTGCTGCAAAGCACTTCTTTCTTTATATCCCCTCTTTATATTCTTTCTTTACATGCTCACTGCCTGAGCAAGTGATGGTGGTGACAATGCCTTTATCTAAGAAAATATTTAATACCTGGTGAGCTTAATTTCCTCAGTCTCCAATTATAAATGAGTTGTGTGATCATCCTCTCCTGCAGCATGGCAGAAACCAAAGGGAGAGGCCAAGCTTTTTTATGTTGGGTCATTTTTCTTCTCCCAACAATATTGCTGCTCTAATACAGAAATCTCAGAAAAGCAAAGTCTGCACTCTATTCTTAGAGACTCAGCAGATGTCTTTAAAACACTTAGTCTATTAAAGCTTATAAAGCATGATTAATGACCTGAGAGCTGCTGATCTGAGGTGAAAGACTCAGCAGAACTTGCCCAATGGCTTTTGCAGATTTCTGTGCTCTACATTAGAAACCAGAACCATCAGCATAATTATTTCACAGAAGCTCGGATGCAACGCTCAAAAAACCTCTCCAAAATACTAAAAAGCAACTCAACAAGCAAAGGTGAAGAGCTCTGCAGCTCCAAAGTCCCAGCTTCTGTTTCCTCTTTCATTTTTTTTCCATAGTAGTGCAGCCAGAAATTTACTTATTTGTTTATTTTCATAAGACCCCATTACAGTTTTACCCAATTTAAATCTTTTTATCCAGATCAAAAAGAAATGAATTTTCTACAGACTTTTCAGTCCAGCCAAGGGCATGGGTTAGTGGCTTTCGTGATAGACATTCCCCATTCAAAAACCAGAGCTCTGCACTGCTAATTTGTGTGGTGAAAGTATCACTTTGTTCAGCTTACAGATAAAGTTCAGACAAAAAAATACATCCATGTTGTATTCCTTTCTAGATCTGTAAGTAAAGGGGAGTCCTTTTGAGACAAATAAATGCTTCTCAGATATATATCAAGCTCAAAATAATAACTACAAACGGAAATATGAGATGTGTTTGGTTCGCTGACATATTTTTCTCATCATTCTATTTTTCAATGAGTTGTTGCATTTTATTATCTACTTTTGCTTGCCTGATGAGTAATAAAAGTACTTAGAACCTTCAATTAGAGCATTATTTTTTGCTCAGGTTCACAAAAGAAGCAGATGTGCAATAAGGGCTAACTCAGAACCTGTTTCCGAGTCTCAGTAGACTCATTATAATTTTACTTTTTTAAACTACCCTCTTTCAGTTAAAAAATGCCGCCTCTTGTCCAGTCACTCCAGGCTTTAGTAAAAAATATCTCTCTGTCTGTATATAAAAAATTGGGGAAGATATTAAATAATGCTGATCCCAATATGGACCCTCGGGGGACACCACTTGTTACTGGTTTCCACTTGGCCATTGAGCGGCTGACTGATTAAATCACCCATCCAGACAATTCCTTATCCATGTCACAGTCCATCCATCAAACCCACATCTTTCCAATTTAGCACCAAGGGATGTTTGGGGTGACCTTGCACAAGTCCAAGTAAGTGACAAAATGTACATTAATTAATGGGCTCTAATGTCACTGCTTTCCAAACTGAACTGGGGAGTTCCCACCAATTTTACTCACACAGTTTTCCCAAATTGAGATTAATCAACAAATAAGTTGCAAATAAGAATGGAGGTAACACATAGAGAAAGAAGAAAACTCCTTTTTTTGTGGCAACCCCAGGGCCATCTGAGTGTGCCCTTCCTGTTCTCTCACTACAGGGTCTTTTGCCAGAGGCCTAAGCAACCCCTGTGTTCACCCCTTACCTTGATTTATTGGTCCTGACCCTTCTGAAGTCTCTCATGAGTTCATGAAATCTGTACAGGAAGGGTTACCAATCATAAAAACAGAGGAATAAGGGAAATGGCCTAGGAAACAGCCACGGGGTTTACCTCAGGATAAGAGGGAAAAGGAGAAAGATGTAGAATTATGAAACTTCTTTCAGATTACCTAAACTTGTCCCAGGCAGTATTTAAACTGTCTCCATTACACCTGGTACCAGACGGGCACCATATGCCTAAATATGTAACAGTGATTAAAGTTCCTTTTATATAAAAACATCACTTTGCATTCAATCTCTGAGATTCAAGTCCATACATATTCTTTGGCAAACACAACCAGCAACGTGAACTCCATTCAGCTGTCAAAACCACCAGTATTTATGGACAAACCTTGTCAACTTTACTCCCTCAAGTCCTTTCCTTTGAATGGCATTTGTGATTGAGTAAACCTCCAGGTTAGAAGTGGATGGGCAATGTTGTCTTTACAAGCCAGCTCAAAAGGAATTAGGAAACAGAGAGTGCTTGGTGCCCTTGAATAGTTCTCAAAGCCTTTTGTATTGAGGCAATTAAGCAGCCAGTTTAATGATCCCCCAGCCCCAGGCAGGGGCACAGAGCTCGTCCTCCTCCTCCCGTACAATGCCCTCCTTTGCTGCTTTGAGCAGAGGCAACAGCTTGCCTGACAAGCAGCACAAGGTGGGGTTGATTTCTGGCATCAGAAAGCTCCAGAGGCACTACCAGATGCTGGAGGGAAAACAGATTTTATGGTTTAGGAGCTTATGGCCACCACCAGTCATGGTTGTCTTCTCCCTACTGAACAAGGCACCCTCTGTTAGCAGACACTTCAGAGAAATCATGGAAAAGCTGTCACATGAGCGTTATTCTCATGGCAGAAGCAATCTGTGATGTTTCCCATCCCCTCCCCTCCAGCATCTGCTCATTCCTGCCCTCCTGAACTTTACCAGCCCCTCCCAACATCTGAGCTCATCCTGTCACCCGGATTGCTGAAATAATCCAAATTTGAGGGGAAGGGAAAAACCCACACATGCATACACACCTAGTTCAGGATAAAAAATAATTGGGAAACAGGGAGTGCGTGCTTTCTTTTTTCCAGTCCCGATTATTCCAGTGAATTTGTTTGCCCTGCACCCCCACAAACAAATACATGAGTGATAAACTGTGCTGCAGGATGTGCCACAAGCAGCCTGGCAGCTGGGAAGAGGTCCCTGTAATCACAATCCATGTTTTTGTCAGGCAATAGGAACATTTCTAGGAGCAGGGATTTGGGGGTCTTTGGGGTCACCTTCAGCAGGGCTCTCAAGAACGCACAGGAAGCTGCCACAGGGACACTTTGGACACTTAGGATGCCATCAGCAGAATATATCTGGCCTTTCAAATTCACATTATCAAAATCATGACCAGGAATAATGATGACAGCCTTGGATGTGGAAGTTATGACGCTCTGAGATACAAACCATTCAAATATGTTGCATAGGCAATATAAAACATCCCTTGGATTTCTGAGCAGCAACAAAGGCACAGAAAGAAGGACAATATTTTGTCAGAAATGACAAAGTTTTCAAGCTTCCAGGTGCAGGAAACTTCTTGTTAACTTTTTTCACTGCATGTCTGATTTTAACTCCTTATCTTTTATTTCTGCATGAAGTCTGTCTGATTATCATGCCTAAATCAGATCCAAGCTCGCACAGATGTGCCGGGATAAAAACAGCCAGGCCAAGTTGCTTCCATGGCCAGGATAACAGCCTGGTGAGCTGTGAGGCCTCGGGTTTAGGTCATACCACAGTGGGGCTGTGACCTTTTTAAACTTCTATTGCAAAATTGTCTATTCTTTGATCCCTGAGGCACAGACTCTTGAGGGCATTTGTCAGGAAGGGATAACAGATCACTCTGGGCAGTGAAACCCTGCTTAGCCACCCGAGGAGACGGCCTCTTTTTGCCAAATTCCAGCTTTTTGGACACCTCTCAGCAGCTCAGGACATGCATAAGCACATATGGTGAGTGTTACAGGAGGTTTTCTTAACCCAGGCACTCTCTGAGCTGAATAGAACTCGTGAAGGAGCTGTAGGCAAAACATGATGGATCACCTGCACGCTTTCCTTGCCATGCTTCTTTCGTCACTGCGGGATGTGCTCGAGATCAGCTGCCCTCAAGTCTGCCTTTGGCTGAGAGCCTCTCCCCTGCTGTTGTTTTCTTTCTCTCAGCCTAACAGGACTCCCTCAGCAAGGAAACCACATCCCTGTGATTCTCTGTTGGGACAGTTCCCATCCTCTGCTCTCTCCTCCTGTGCAGAGGAGCCTGCTGAAACTGATTTTCCCTCCCAGTGTCAGCCATCCTGCAGTGAATTCAGCAGAACAGAGCGTGAAATTTTGTCTCCAGTAAATATGTAAAAAATAATGTAACAGAGTAGAAGCTACGAGTAAGAAATGATGCTACAGAATTGATGTTTTCTATTAAATCCCATTAAGAAGACTGAGATCTGGCTACCTGTGCTGTCTGGAATGGCTCTGAGAGGGAGACAGAAAGAGGCACTGATTTCACAGCTCTGAGAGGGAGAAGGATGGATCACAGCCCTTTGCCATCCTCAATACCTGCTTAGACTAAGATACAGACCTACAACTGGGCCTTTCCCATCCTCACTCTTTTTACTCCATGAAAATGCTCGCAGATGCAGATTTTGTGTTTTAACAGCACTCTATCCAGTTCTTATAAAGAGTTTTGTGTCATCAAATGCTACACGCTTTATATATCACAATTATTTGAAAGTTTATGAGTTATTCCTTCAATATTCCTTCAATTTCTCCTGAAAAGAGACTGTAGCCAGGTGGGGAGTGGCCTCTTCTCCCAGGTGACAAGGGACAGGATGAGAAGAAACGGCCTCAAGCTGTGCCAGGGGAAGTTCAGGTTGGCCATCAGCAGGAATTTTGTCATGGAAAGGGTGCTCAGGCACTGGAAGGGGCTGCCCAGGGAGGTTTGGAGTCCCCATCCCTGCAGGTGTCCAAGGAAGTCCTGGACACAGCACTCAGTGCTCTGGGCTGGTGACAAGGAGGGGATTGGGAACAGATATAATTCAGTGATCTCGGAGGCCTTTTCCAACGTAAATAATTCAATAATTCTGTCTGCCCGAGCTGTCTCCACTGGTATCACTCCTCTTGATATCCATTTATTGCAGGCAATTATGGCTGGGACGTGCTCAGCAAATCCTTGAGCACCATTCTCGTATTCCTGGCCATTCCTGTGTACCTGAGCAGCTCCGGCCTGCTCTAGAGCACACTAAATGCATCTGCTGGGCTGGCTGCAGCAGGAAAAGAAGACAAGGGAGCTGTTTAGCAGCTTGTGGATCCCTCTGGGCTGACAGGATCGTTCCTTGGCTGCTCAGGGTGGTGTTGGGGCAGTTCTGTGGCACGGGAAGGATATAAAATGTTCTAATAATGCTCCTGAGGGCCTGGCTCGAGGCATTGACCAGAAAAGTAGGTCAGAAAGGAAATCTTGCTGCTCCAAACAGGACAGTGGCAGCAGTCCATTGCACAGGCACAGGGTTTATGTAAGGCAGTGGCTGGAGCTGCTGCACTGTGAGTTTCACAACCAACACCAGCCTGGTGCTGAAAACGTCGTGCTGCTCCACAAAAAAGCAGCAACCAGCTTGTGCATGAATGTAGAAGGGCAAACATATCCCCAGCACCACAGTTTTGTGCTAATCTAAACATTTCAATACAATTAAAGATTATTTCTGTCCCTCATTCACAAAGAACACTCTAATACGGAGGCACTAGCTTTGAAGGCACGACCAAAAATTCAGTCAGTAGTTATTCCTGCGGCCTCCTGCTGTAGTCCCAGTTATTCCAGGGTTTCTACGTGCCATCCCATGAGAGTAAAGAGACCTTAAAAGGATGTAATCAGCTCCTTGGCCTCTCTGAAAGAGATATAACTCATGGAAAGGGATGTCTCAGCAGTGTTCCCCAGCTCTCACAGGAATCGCTATCAGCTGTGTAACCAGGGAAAGTTGTGCTGTTCCCACATTTTCAGCCACCAAAGGCCAATGAGAACGAGGGGCAGAGAGATACAGAAAGCATCAGTTATATCACAGGAGGTCCCACTCTGGTGACACAATGGGAGTTGGTTGATACTGAGCCAGATCCCACAACCAAGTAGGGAAAAGTGGCTGAAAGAAACCTAAATTTACCTTCATCACCTTCATCTTTACATCAGGGTGCTGGGAAAGGGGAGCTGGGATCTTCTTCATGCTTCAAGCTGCTTCTGGACTCCACCTGATTAAATAAACAGATTGGGTTTAGAGACACAGCCTTATTCAGGGAACCAAATAATAAAATGGACACTTCTGGGCAGCACAAATATTTGCTTGTCAGTGATTCTGCTGCTGGCCCTGCTGACTGGGCTCTTTTTGCATCCTTGTTTTTGACGTGCTCCAGTTTTAAGAGCCAGCACCTAAGCTGATGCCCAAGGGCAGCAGCACATGCTTGGCAGTAGCAGAACCCACAGGCTAAAATGTATTTTGGAGTAACGGGACCTTTTGAAGTAACCAGTCTGGAAATCATTTTCTCACATTTAACAGCCTCCCTGGGAAGGGCTGGTCAAACAAAATGAGTCTCTTTCTCTAGTAAACATACCAGGTAAATGTATTCAACTAAAGAAACCCTCTAGTGGATCATGTGCACACTTATTTAGACATTAAGAAAGGGGAATATTTCATTCTGAGTGCCTTGGGCTGTGCACAAACTTACCCCGGGGCCAGGAACAACAACAGCAGAAAAATCAGCCATGGCCTGCAGTCCCTGGAGCAGCCCATTCCCTGCTCCAGAGTTTGCTTAGCAGACTTTCCAACTCTCCTAGGCCTTTCAGTTTTAGCCCTTTGTTGACTGTAAATGACCGAGCAGCGACTGTAAGATTTTAATATCTCTCATCTATCACAACAGGCCATTAAAGCTGATGCCTATAAACACACAGACCATGGGGTTACTGGGGCTGATGCACAGTCTGGAGTTAACATATTCCCTGCTACGCAATTAAAAGACAACTGCATTGCTTTAAATCCTATTTTGGACCATTTTCATGGCTTGAAAGTCAGGATGGTGGCCCCACAGAGCACTGAAGGAGCTGCGTAAATAGACTTTCAGAAATGTGGTGTCCTGTAAGGGATTAAAAAAAACATTTCAGACTCTTCATGCATGCAAGCATTAGATGCGTATCAGAGACAGGAGTTTTAAGTAATGTGGAAAAAGAGATTTAAAGAAAACAGTGAATCAAAGAACTGTGTAGCTGCAATATAATCAAGATGGTGTCACATTGGTGTCTGGCAAATTCTGACACTTCTTCAGACAACCAACTTCTGTAATTTCTTTTTATTTTTATTTCTAGGGGCTAAACATAACCAAAAACTACATCAGATCCCTTGCTAGGTCATCTCTAAAGTAAAAAGGGGCTCTTATAGACACTTTGTCTTTGGTACACTTCGAGTGTCTCTCAATATTTAAGTGAGATTCTTAATTATCTTGTACGTAATTTTCAGATGTTACAAAGTACTTCACAACTGGCACTGTGATCAAACTTTGCTGAATATCTATAACTTTGTTTATGCATTTAAATACGGGGTTTAACAGCTTTGTACCCCATTATGTTCAGTGTGCAAAAGCTCCAACAACAGAGTTAGGGCAGCATTTTACACCTCTGATGACTACAGATGACATTTCAATCATTATTTATCAAAATAATTTTACACCCATAAATCTAAGAAAAAACGTACATAGCAGGTCCTTTTATACATTAAAAAACTAGGAATCAGCAACAAAAATACTGTGTAGAGATGGCATTATAAATCCTCCCATAATATCTGAAATTTAGGAGCTTGCTGGCGCTCCTGATATTCATCAAAGAGCACTCTAATTATGCTAACAGAAAATGCCTGAAATTTACAATTTAAAAAAAAAAAAGTCTCAATAAAAAGTCTCCCCAAGACTCCTGGCCCCACGCCTCCAAAAGGCCGGGGCCAGGGATACCCGCCTGATTACAGGGGGTCCCTCCAACCGCCC
>QWTY01009566.1:0-22764 GCA_008033365.1 Pseudorectes ferrugineus
AAAAAAAAAAAAAAAAGAATCTCATGTAAGACCCCCCCTTGACTCAGAATAAGACAGTCAGAACTTGTCAGAGCTTGTAAGTTCCCAAAAGCAAAGAAGGAGCAGCCTGTCAGCAGGGGTCATTTCAGGGATTCTTCAGCAAAGTACGGAGAGCTTTCCTATCAGGTAACCAGAGGCCAGGAGCACATCAGGAATACAACAGCGTTCTCCTGCATTTCTTCCTGGGGTAGATGCCAGACTATCCATATCCACAACTGTGAGAAACTGCCATAGAACAGGGAAATTAGCCATATTATAGGCTAAAGATATGTGGGTCAGGTTTTATAGAGTTTAAATGTTATTTGTGAATTAGATTATAGTAATAAAAGATAGCAATGGAGAGAACATTTGGAAAACTTTGGAGAGGTTGTATAAAGGTTACAAAAATATTCTTCTGAGTTTAAAAAGCAAAGTGAACGTTCTTTTAAAACAAGTTGTTAATTTAGGGCTATTGCTGATGTAGGAGAAAGACCTCTCTTTAATCATAAATCCACTGAGAATGTGTTGGTATCCAAAAAATGTTTCAACTGAGACCATATTTAGCATCGTAAATTACTGAGGAAGATAGATTCTCGCTTAGTTTATAATGATAAGCCCAAATTTGTTTGTTCTAAAGATATTTTTCAATGGAAAACTAGATAGTGCACTTCAGGATGTAAAGCTGAAACAGAGAAGTTATTGAGTGCCTTAATTCAGAATTTGCATGGTAGAATGTGACGCTCTTCTTTTAAGAGTGGATCAGATTCTGGTACTTCTAAGAATTGTGAGAGATGAACCTGTGTGCATTCACAGACATGTTATGGATGCAAAGGAGGTGATCAGTCTCCAGAGTTCTGGAGCTGCTGCAGATTTAACTCCTGTCTGTACTATTCAGCTAATCCAAAGCAGGTTATTTAGCAGATCTTCTGAAAGGCACAGTAATTGTAACTGCTAATTGCAGGAAATGGATATTGTCACAATTGAATTTGTTGTAACCTTTCTTTTTATACACATATATTTCTGTCCCTGTAAGCCTGGACAACAGGAGATGAACCAGAGATATAAATTTAAGCGTTTTTTTCTTTCAAGGAAATGCATTTACTCATAGTCCATTCCACACGTGGAAGGGGAAAAAAAAAATCTGCTGCTTTCCGTAAAATTTAAAACTAAAGGGGCAAGAGTAAGTCTGAGTGATTTATTGCCATGTATGGTTTTTTAGATAGGGTCTATTAAAGGAGAATTTAGTCCTAACTTTTCAAGTTATATACAGGAGATTGTTGAAAGTTTTTCATGAAAGTTTTTCATTTTAAGTTCTGGAATCACTACTCACTATGGAGCCAAAAAAGAAGGAATGTAACCCAGTTGCTAAGTAACAAGTTTCAGTTACTTCCAGATTCTGCAGAGAAGGACTTACATTCAGAAGTCAAGACTAGGGCAGAAAGAGAATGATCAGATTAAAACCTGACTAACTTACAGCAATAAAGAGCTTATATCCTTTTGCAGCAATTTGGAAAGGATTTTACTTTAAAAAGTGTGTGGTAAATTGATTCAGTTTTATGTCTCCCATCCAGAAGTGTTTTCCATTCAGCCCTTGGAAAGAGAAACAAGTAATCTAGAGAAGCCTTTAGTCTGGCTTGTATTCATCATTCCTTATTTTTTTATCTACCTGTGACAATACTTCAAACAAAGATATTCTGGTTTTATTTCTTAGCAGAAAGAGAGCATATGTGACTTTCAGCTACCTTCAGTATTTACAACTTCTGGTTTGATTCTTGCTGTTAAGCCACATTTCTTATATTTAGTTTCACTCTGGAGTTTTCTAATTTAGCTTCAGCAAGGAAGAGTTTGTAGAAATATTTTGTTCCTGTTACATTGTCAAATGCTGGCTTTCTTATTTTCACCTTAGAGTTCAAAATTTAGTTCAGAAGTTAATTTCCTGATCAAAATGTTTTCTTACTTTAAAAGTATAATAATTTTCTGTCTTTCAATTAATAGCAATTTCTTGAAGAATTTTTCAATCAAAAGACCAATAGGAACTGGACAATATTATGAAATCTACTTTAATTATTAGGTAGAGTAGAAGTAAGTAGAGACTTACTTTCTCTACTTGGAAAATAAATGTCTTGATGTTTAGTTGGCTTCTATATAGCATGAGCAGTCTATGTCCTGTGGCAGTTTTTTATTCCATCATTAATTCTTAACTGAATTTGCAAAATTGAGGTTTTAATTTTATTTCATGAATAATCTGATTTTCATAACAATGTAGTTGCTGAAAGCAAAAAGGCAGGAAGGAAGAATGGCAAGCGATAGGGACCACACATCAAAGTCTTGACAAATGTATCAATGAGTGTTCACAAGTAAACATAAACTAATAAATGCCTCTTTTTACTTAACTTTGCACTGTCTTATTAACAGGAAATAACCCTAACTGGAGGTTATCAACATAGGTCATATTCCCAAGTTCCACAACAAGAACATGTTGTTACAGTTTGGCATCCAAATTGAATAAATCTTTCTGTTTCATTTCCTTCTTTTATTACAGCTTTGTATCACATTTTATAAACCAGGGTAAATGTTAATATTGGCAATGTACAGTGTTGGTGTCACAGCACAGAATTTGTTCTTTGTAAATATTTTTATAAAATACAGCCTGTCCTTATCAGTGTTGTGTTTCTGTTATGGCAGTTGGTGTTGAATTTTGTGTGTTCAGGAGAACTGGGGAGAATTGAAAGCCTGGTGGCTCCTCCAGCCTGGGACATGCAGGAAGAACAATGTGGCTGATGTTGTCCTTGGGTGCCTTTGACTCCTGATTCTGATGGATCTCAGTTTATAGCTCGTATGACAGAGGTTTTTAAACTTCACTGGGCGAAAACATTGACGAGAGAATGGTTGTATAAAAATGATTGCCAGGGAGTGATCAGTTAGAAATGTTTATTCTTAAGGAATTGACATTAACGTTTCTTGTTCCTTGTTTCAGGAAATCGAAAGGTTGGAAAGTAAATTAAATCAGAGCCCAGAGAGGTGGCAGCTTTTGTGGGAAAGGGTCAAAATGAATCTAAAGGATGACACCAGACAAGACAATGTAAGTAGAAAAGAGCTTGTCCAATAGAATAATTCCATTCCTGCTGTATAGGCTACCTGGGGCATTGACAAAATCACTGTATTTCTTGGAGTAAAATACTGCTTTTGAAAAACTGAATATGTTGTTCTAACCCATGATACTGGCTTTTTATTTCTTCATGTTGAAAAACATATTTAAACTCGTGCTATTTATCTAATTGCTTTTCCAAAGTAGATTAAGGCATACAGATAAAATGAGCATTTTACTAATGCACAAATGTATGCTTTTATATATTTAAGAGATTCTTGAAGTACAAAAAAAGCTCAGTTCCTGAAAGTAGCCAAAAGGATATCACAGGTTTTCAGGGATAAGTAAATATATTTCCATGGCTAAATGGAGTTATAGTTTCTAAGTAGAGATAGGAAGTATTCATGCTTGTGTTTCCAATTCCTGACTGTGGTAACAAGAATAGCTGACAATATAGATACTTGCTAAGTCAAGGGCTGCCTCTTTGCTCTCTGTGTGCACCAGGAATAATGCTAGATACTGAATTTTGGGAGCTTGGCCTATGAGCTACTCCATCTGTAGAGTGTTGTCATTTAGATTAGGACCAAATTCAGGATCCCTCTTGTTCCAGGTTATTGAGATTCTACTGAAATGACATGGATCTATAAAGTAGCTCTTGGAAACCGTAGTTTTTCCTTTCCCCCCTTCTTTCCCTTTGAAATCGGGGAAATTTATTGCATCCAAATGTCTGTTTAGTTTTAGATGCTTCTGAGAAAGCAAGGGAAACACTTCAACATTATGTCACTGGAATAAATGAAGCTTCTCTGAAATACTGGTTTCTCACACCTTGTGAACCCTTCTGCTTAAGAAAAGCAGGGAATTTGCCATCCCTTTGGCTTCTTCTCTGAGGCAGCACTGACTTGTAATAGGAAGATTTTTGGTTTTGGCCTCACAGTAATTCCCAACTTACATGTTGTACCATGTATTTATTATCAGTATAATGTTGAGACATTCTCACAATGCAAGACACATTGCATTACCTTTTTTTCTTCTGTTTCCCTCTTTTTCAGCTCCGGAGACATCCTTCTGGCTCCTCAGGGGTGATGTCACCTAATCTACATTCCTATCAAAAGAGGTCTTTGTTGGAAATACCTGACAGTGGGCTGGGCAAGGAGCAGAGTTCAAGCATCTCTCCCTCTAATGGAGTAGACAGAAGAACAACGACGCTGTACAATCATTTCACATCAAAGAACGATGAAAATAGGTAAACTGAATAATCAGACAGTATTTATGAATATTTTATTAGATTGGTACAAGTCTCTGCCTTAGGAAGAAATGAGATTTTCATGTGCACAGAATGTTTCGTTGCTACCTTATTTCTTCTTTTTGGATTTGATTACATTTAGTTGTCTCAGTGAGTGGGTCTCTGTCTCCTACCAGCACCCTTCACCCTTCCCTTTCATTAGATGCACAAGCAAATTGCAGTTGTACATTTAATGCATCCAAAGTACTAAAAGGGTATTTTATCAGTGTATCACAGTTACCAATAGCCAAACTATTGGTTTAAATCTTGCTAGTTTTCCTGCAGGAAAATAAGTGTTTAATAAGTATGTAGTCATTTTGGGGCTTTTATTTATCAGCAGAATCCATATTATGGAATCACGTGCCATGTGTATATTCTGTCCCTCTCAGATCTTTTGAAGGTACGCTGTACAAAAGAGGAGCCTTACTAAAAGGTTGGAAGCCTCGCTGGTTTGTGCTGGATGTGACAAAACACCAGGTAAAACCTTTTCAGAAAATGGACTTTTTTTATTATTATGTTGCTCCTTTTTTATTTACATTTATTGGTCTCACAAACAACATTAGTAATGATGATTTTCAGCTGTGATGTGTGCTACATCATTCTAGACCTATCTATGTTTGTCTTGTGTATCTTGTAGCTGATTCAGAATTCTGAGTGGACAGAGGGGTTTTAGTATTTTGCCTTTTATTTTTTAGAAAAAACATATAGGAGTATTTTATAAAAAATACGTGAGAGTATTTTAAAAATATATAGGAGTATTTTAGATTAGTCCTAGTCAGTGAATTTGGTAGCAGAATTATTCATAAGTGTTCTACCTAATCACTGTACAAAAAGGAGCACGAGAAATAGACATCTGTTGGTCTAAACTTTTTATCCAATTTACAATGTATGCCAGAATTCTGCAGTAGAAATTTATGGTCTCGTGTACTTCAAATAATGTTGGGTCATCAGGCAGTAAAATATTCTGAGCCAAATATTCCACACAGTGGGGGTTGTAACTTCTCAGACTTATGTATGCTTTTGTTTAAAAAATACTAATTTATTGTAGTCAATACACTTAACAATATGCAATATAGATAAAGACAGGCATCTCTTGAAATGCTAATTGAGTACTTTGAGATCAGTGTGGTAAATACCAACAAAAGTGCTGTTTATAATTATTTTTCCTAATATATCCTGTATATCTTATATATAGGAGAAAAGGTTCATTTTGCAGGAGAAAAAAATACTTTTAAATGTTTTGTATAACCAGATATCCTTCTGAGTATGATAGATGATGCAGGAGTAATACAGGTCAATCCTAGCTGGAATTCTGTTGTTTGACCCTTGCTGTGAAAGTTTGTGTTGCTGTTTTGCGTTGGTTTATGGGAATTTTCTGGGGTTTTGTTGTGGGGGCTTTCTTTGGAACTTGTTTGCATGTTGAAACACAGTTTACGGAGTGATTAATATCCATATCAAAGTATCTTTGCAAGGAGGAAGAAAAAGCACAGACTTCATTCAACCACTATGTGCAGTATAGGAAAATGTGAGCGTTCAATGTGGTTTATAATTACCTCAAATTACACTTAAATTTTTGCTGATCACTTTCAATTCTTGAAATACAGAGAATAAATGTTCTGTCAACACCTGGGTGAAGTACAGCTTTTGTGTTAGTTTTATGCAATGACCAGTGACGAAATGGTTCTGCTTTCCTGCCTCACGTGTTCTCTGCCCAGAGCCATCCATGACTATTTGCTTCTCTGCTCTGGAGCTCTGATGACAAAATACTCTTCCCCCACCTCCTCAGCTCCTAGTAATCTTTGTGCCTCCCACCCTTAGCAGTCCATGCCCCCAGGCTGTATCCAGGAAAAGGGAATTAAACTGAAAGTTCCATCTAAAAGCATGTCTGGATTTTTTTTCCTTGTGGTGCAGCTGCGATACTATGACTCTGGTGAGGATACGAGCTGTAAGGGACACATAGACCTTGCAGAAGTGGAAACTGTGATTCCTGCTTCTCCAACAATTGGAGCCCCAAAACATGCCAGTGAAAAGGCATTTTTTGATGTAAGTATATCTGGCCTTTACTTGATCTTTATGTGAAACTTTTTTCCCGTGTTGTGTTTAAGCTACTGCTTCCAGTCCTGCTGGAATGTGTGAGCTAGGAAGGAGCTGTTGTGCCATCCCAAGACAAAAGAATTTTATGTAGCTGGCATCACTCTCAACAGCCATAGTTCAAAAATTGTTCATTCAGACCCAATTAGCACATTGAGTATTACAGTTTAAAGTTTGCAGGTTTTCTTTTCCATGTGCTGACATCTGTCTTTGTGTCCTTGTTTTTCCTTTGCAGCTGAAGACAAATAAACGTGTGTATAATTTTTGTGCCCAAGATGCACAGAGTGCTCAACAATGGATGGACAGGATCCAGAGTTGCATTTCAGATGCTTAGAAAGGAGAAAAATGTTCCATGATGACGTCCCGTTTAAAGCACCTCTTCCTGGAAGAAACTGAGTCCTGGAATGTTATGACACACAACCCGCCTTCCTTACATTTCAGCCATAAAAGTTCATAATAAGTTCTTTTCTGTTTAATAATTATAACCACAGTAACTGCTACTTTTTTTTTCTCCAGGGAGGACTTGGAAAAATAATAATCCATTTATCCCGAATTTCCTCTTTCTTCAGTACAATTCCTGGCTATAAAAGTGGGCTGTATTTGCACTATCATCTAATCCTGGTTTTCTCATTTCAGAGCTATTCTGTTAGGAAACCTGTCCAAAGGAAAGTGTAGAAATTTTCCCTTCAAAAAGAAGTGTATTTCCACTTTATTTAGATTTTTAAGCAGAATGTTCTTATTTCCAAGCTAGTCGTGAATAAGAGGGAACATGTCTACAATTCCTAAAAGCAAATAAATAAATGAAGCTTGTGAGTCCAGTGACATACACACCAGGTTGGCAATGTCTATAGACAGTTGATATTTTTAAAGACCAAAAAAAGTGAAATTGCCTGATGCCTGACTTTCAAGTGTCTTCTCAGTGTGCAGGTCATTCTCTAATCTCGTGCTCTGCTGAGTGCTTCTGCAATGTTGTTATGGAATTTCAAATTCTAGGGATTACCTGAAGACCATAGCACTTTTATTCTAGATTCTGTTTGCAATTCCAGTGGGATAAACGAAAGATAACTGGCTGACACTATCCTGGAGCAATGAAAAACAACAAACTAGGAATTCAGTAGAAGAAGGATCTCTTGTGTGTGAGTTGTATGTGTTAATTTATATGCTGTTCTGCTCACTGTAAAATAAAGAATAACGAACATGATAATGCACTAAACAATGAAGCAAGCACTTGCACTGAAATCTTTACAATGCAGACATTTTGCAGGACAGAGGTAAGTTATTTATAGCAGAACAAAACAAAACTAGCTAGTTAACAGCATTTACAGATATTAAATATGTACATAATCAAGTTTGAGGTGTCGTGATTTGATACTTTTTAAACATTTTTTTGCACATTAATTGGAAGACTGTTTATAGATTTTTACTTTTGATGAACTTGTGTTTGTTCTGCTTAAAATCCTGGCGAAACATTTTTAATAGCCCCAAATTAGTAGAAATTTTACAGTCTACGAATAGTGAGGACTTTGAGTAGAATATGTAGGTAATTAAGCCATTGTTTTTACTTTGAAATGTTAATATGTTAAATAGCACACTAATATTACAAAAGGTCTGTATATATGATTCACTATTTTCTCATTTTTCCAGACGTTCTGCTTGTAATTTAATGTCAGCCTAACGAAACTGACTATACTTACAAGATTTTTCAGTTATTAAACTTTGTGGGTTTTTTTATAACTAATGTATTTTGTCAGAAAGGAACATAGATTTCTCACCACACACAATAGGAAATGCAGCTGTTTTTAATGCATTTGCAATTTCAAAACAAAAATATGAAGGATTTTTCTAGCATTTTTCAATTGACGAATTTCCACCTGTGACAATGGTGTTTGCACATTTGTATTTTTCTTTGTATATGAAGTACTTTTATATGTACTTTGTAAAATACTGATCCTGTTCTTAGGTTATATGAAAATATACATACCACTGCTTATTTTGTAACTAGTTAATTTTAACTCTTGTATGTTATGTGATATATGTATGCTAACCATCTTGGAATAAATACACTCCTTAAGGAAAAGTAAAACCTTTCCTTTTACTGTAAAAGAGAAAAAAGCAAGACCCACCTGTTGAAATATTCCACGGGCACAAGACAAATCCTTATTTACTCTGTATTAAGAATAGTGGGTGTATTAAAAACTATGTGGTCTTTTGTATACTTGTAAATATTCTTACCTAAAAGTTGCACTTGGGCATCCCTAACTCAAACACTTGTCGACAGTAACACTAAAGAAATCAGAATTTAAAGCAAAATTATCATTCTAACAAGTCTCAATGTATAGCCTTTACCAAAAGGCTAAATACGTGTAATGTTCATACTAAAGTCTTTGAATAATGATGTTAAATATATTTTTTAAAAAAAAATTCTATATGGTATTGCAACGTAAGTCAACTGCATACTTTCACCCTGAGACGTGTCTCACTCATATCACCTTATGCAAAAATGATCTAGTTCCTAAAAGAGAAACTATCAAAAAATGGCAAGGTCTTACTTGAGCCTGTGCATCTAAATGGAATTCCTGAGTGTCGTGTGGGATAGCAGAGTCCAAACGGAAAGGGAACGTGTGACGGAGGTGGGGGACCTGTGGCAGTGCTGGGATGCTGTGGTGCTTAGATGACGTGGTTTGCATATTGAACTTGGCATGGATGCTAATGTTGCCTTAAATGTTGATCTCAGTTTTTAGTGTCTGTATTGATGGAAAATGGACTTGAGCAACTTAACTTAAAAATACCCAAATAAAAGCTGAAATGAGAGATGTGATATTTGTGGTGTCTGTGTAAGGAATATACAAGGGAACGGTAGGAAACAGGCTCTTGGTGTGAAGACACAAAGTTTGCAGTGTCCCTGAGGGTCTCTCCTCTGCAAAATAAAGATTCCAACAGAGACTTGGAGAAAATGTGGAGAAGTCAGCATAGCTTAAGCTGCAGGGTTTGCCAGTATGTTTGAGTTGTGCCAGCAGCAGCAGAGAATTAGGAACTGAGAATCTGTTTGGGAAAAGTTCTGTGTACAAAGGGATTCAACTTCATATTCCATTAAAATTTTCCATAAAAAGGAACCCATCCAGGAGCTGGGGATGAGGCAGACGTGCTCCCTCTGCTGTGCCACATCGCTATTCCCATACTGCGTATCACAACATTCCTACTGTAGAAAGGAGAATTGCAACAGGTCTTACATAAGGGGAGGATTGTTTGCCCTTCTCTGTGCTCAGTAAGAAAACATCCATGGTGTAGGTGGAGAAATAAGGCGAGTTTAAGCTTTGAAGAGTTGATACTGGGGTATTATATCAGTGATTTCTCTTTCCTATCTAACAAGTGTTTTCTATAAAACCCCTTACTTTTGATGGAGCCTTAGAATTACTACACTAAAAAATAAAATACTTAGCATGCCACACATGTGGGTCACTGGTTATGTAATGGTACACAAACAGCTAACAGACCCAAGAACAAATGTTCAAAATTTTGTGTCACATCCCACACACATTATTTGTATCTGATATTTTGTGAATTTCAGACATAACAAAAATGCGGTGATCTTGTCCAAATACTGTCATTTTGCCTTTTCATCCTGTAATATTCTTGGAGTATGTCAAAGTGGCTGCACCACATTTCTCATTTTTCATATTTGTGATCATCCAAATATTTTGTCTGTTCATGATTATCCTGTGGTTGCTTTGGAGAGTCAGAAAACTGAAATTAATCTACCCATTCCCCAGTTATGCTGAAGTTCATGCTGAGTATCACTGTCGCACCTACTTTCTGGGGGTTTGTCTGTATTTGATCAGTTTCTTCCCCAGTTCTGGCTACTGTGCAAGCCAAGGGAAGTGGTAGCATCCACATTCTCATTTAGGAAATTCTCATCTTTTGAGTTTTTTCCCATCCAATTTTGCATTAATTAACTGTCAATAAGGATGCTACAAGTTCACTGTTGTTTCATCTCTTCACTTACCAGTCAACATCCAACGGGAAATTACATTTTGTCCAGTTTCAGTTTGCATCATATAGTTCAAGATTCTTCCTTGCTCTTAAAATTTTGCTTAGATGTCAGAATTGGCACACTTATGAATAGGAAATGTTGCTTAATTTTGTCATGTTTTCAGTTTTTCCATTGTCTACTCTTTGGTGAAGATGTTGTGTTTAAGTGTCCTCTAGGAGATTCATAGAGAGCTGATACTTTTATCTGTAAAACAGGCAGTAGTAGGAGATGTAAATATTTAGGCTGAAAGGACCACAATGCCATCCTGGAAGGAGATACAAAGGGAGCAGTTGTTTCAGGTATTAAATAGTGCTCCTTCCTGCCCCTGTGCTCACCCAGAAGAACCTGAGGCATTGTCTTGATTTAATTTAAGGTGTATTTATTTATGTCTTGCTTATCAGTGTGCATTGAGCAAATATCAATGAATATATTGTTGTTTAATGAATTTCTCTCACTGTTCAGCTCAGAATTCTTGTAATTCAAGCCTGTCACCAAACAGGACCTCCAAAACTTGGTAGTATCCATTTGTGTTAAAAGTCTCTATTAATTGTCCAAGATTTATACAAGGTGCAGCATCCGTGTTCACGTCAACACCTCCAGTAAGTTCGAAATTATAACTTCATAAAATTGTGTATAATTGTGAATGAAGCTCAATATAGTAAGCAATAGTGCAGGTAAAATCACTCTCAGGTTTAAATGCATGCACAGGCTTTGCTTATGTTGCAGAGGTTTTGTGCCACCACAACAGTTAAAACTTCCTTTTACTTCTGCTGTGCTCACATTATCCCTCATGTTAAATATTTTACTGCAGTAGTTGAAGCAAGTGCTTGCACTAACTTTTCAATCAAAAATATGTTGACTATTTAGTATAAAGCATTCAAATCTTTGTAGTGTTTCATGCAGGCAAATGATTTAGGATTGGAATTTGAAAAAAAAATTAGAGAGTGCTGAAATTGCCATTGATTTTTGATGAAGTTGGGCAGCCTGTTTCTCTGAGATGCCTGTAAGATTCTTTTTATATTCTTCTTAAATTTTCAAACAGCTCTCATTTTCAGTGCCTCCTGAATTAGTGTAATTCATGTATTTGCTTTAAAGTAAAATGAAATTAAGTTCAAAAACCTCTTCTGTTTTTCTTACTTAAAACAACTAGTTTTCTTCATCTTTAGAACTGTTTTCTGACCAAAAACCAGCCAAAATTTAAGTCAAAATTAAGTTGGTTTCTTCCACTTCAGGCCCTTGACTGAAAGGAAAGCTTGCAGGAAATCTTTATCTGGTCTGAGTATGTACGAAAAGCTGGAAAATATCCCATCAAGTGATAATGAACCAGAGCCAGGAATAAATTGGGGAGCTGGTTTTGGTCTGTGGGATGGTGTCATTGACCACTGTGTGTGTGATGTACGTTAGCAGAGTCAGGACAGGCTGTAGGTCTTCTGTCAGTCTCAGAAAGTATCATTCTGTTGCTACAGCAATCAGACATCTGGTTCTAACCAGAAATATCTACGTTTTGCACGCCCTTCTTCATGCATAGGCCTTTGAGACTTTGTTTCTTCAGTGACACAAATTTCTGGAGAGAAAATAATTTTTCAGATGAACTGATTTTATCAGTTATTGTTTCAGTTGTTAAAACCACACAGCTGACCACACAGTGGCAGATGTGACAAGTTTCTCAGCCTAGGAACAAAACCCAAACACGTAGCTATTTCCTGTGATGCTGAATGTGTTTTAGTTCAAAGACTACTGCACACCGGTTTTTGTCATGCAAGCAGGTTTCCCATTTTTGCTATCAAAACTAAATGTTGCTGTCAATAAGGTCATGCCTACCCTAGCAACGGGCTATGGACTACCACTAAATTATTTTGGCTGTTGTCTTAAAGGCCTCAATTTTAAAATATTTCTCCCCTGGCCTGGGTCACTGCATGCCTGTTGCCTTATGGTGTTCAGCTATTTCCTGGAAACATGGTTCTGTGCAACTTCCCCACTTTATCTTTCTCAGACCTGCTCACCATTTCACAGTGAAACATTATGCATATTTAATTCTTTTAAATTAAATTCACATAATACTTGAGATAAGGACAGCTTTCCTTATTTCATGATAGTATCTCAAGAAAACTGATAATTTTATTTGAAAAATATGTATGTGCAACCCAAACAGACAGAGATCCTTCAATTTATATTGGGATTGCAGCCCAGTGATTTCTGTTAATTTTCATTATCAGTTTGAGTTACATGAGCATGTGATGAGGCCTCCAGTGACACTTGAAATTACAAATGGCTGTATTACTGCTCTCATTGGTGTATGTTAGAAGTTAGGATTTTAGGTAAAACTCTTCTCACCCAGCCAGGATGAAGAGAGATTATGAAAACTATGGATGTCAGGAAGTAGAGAAGGGCAGGGGAAAAGCAAGCCCTGGCTGGTTGCTGGTGCCTGACACAGCAATGAGTTGATGCCAGTGTAAAGCAGAGATGAAAAGAGCAGATGTGAGCAGCTCAGTGCATATTCAGCTGTTAGACAGAGGATCAGAGCATTAGACAGGAAAAAGGCAGTGCCTGTGGCAGAGTGGAGTGTAGGAAAGCTCACAGTGCAGATGGGAAGAGCTACAGGTAAGCAGGCCCTGGAAGTGGATCCCGTACACCCACACCTCCAGCTGCAAAGGAAGGCTTCCCACCTCCTTCGCTCTCCTCTGGGCTGTTGCTTTATCTGTTCCCCAAAACCTCCCTCCACACTTGTCTCACTCCCTGTTTTGTTTTTGACCTTTACTTGTCTGATCAGGTCTAAATTTAGCTGAGAAATTTTTGAGAAGCAAAGATGATCCATGTTAACTCATTCCCTAGGGGTGCCTAGAATACTTGCAGGTGCTCTGATACGCTGCAAGCCAAAAGGGAAAAGCTCTTTGTTTTTCCAAGTGCTATGAAGCTAGTGTCTAGTTCAAGTTGTACATCTATATTTTGGAATTTCGGGGAGCAGAGAAACGGGGTTGGTGACTGAGTGTGGTCTGCTGGGCTGCCATAAGGGATAACACTGGATCTGAGCCTGGATTTCAAACACCCTCAGCATTTGACATGTGATTATCACTCTTTGGAATTAGATTTAACAGCGCTGGGGAAAGAGGTTAACGTGAAGCCAGCATCAAGTATGCTGAACTCTGGTCTTTGGAAATACCATTGCTAATGTTGCTATCAGTGTATTTCCAGGAGAACATCAGAGCTTTGTTTATCAAGCGCCGACTTGGCCAAATTATTATCAGCTGCTGGAGATGGGTACAAAGGATGCACTGTCAAGTCTCTACTTGAATTTCCAAATTTGGGCCATTCTTTCCATGATGTAACATACTTATCTGCTATATGGGTATTCTCAAATGTGGATAAATAATAATACAGGATTTTATCTATATAGTAGAATATGGATGCCTTTGCCTTATATTTGTTGCTTTAACCAAAACAATTTGGTTATGAATTTTCTTGGCTTTCTTCAATGTAGCTGAGCATGAGCTACTGTCAGAGACAGCACAGAAGACAAAATGGGCCAGTGGGCTGACCAAAAATTGCTATTACACTGCTGTGTCCTATTACTAATTACTGCTAATGTTATTTTGAGATATTATGTAATTAATATTGTTATTTCCTGTAGGACAGAATTCCTAGCAGTTTGAAACACAAATAGCACACCTAAAACAAAGTCTCCCTTGGTACATCCATTGAATGTTTTTTCAACCAGAAGCCACGTAGCAAACATGCCTGTTCCATTTCATCTGCATAGGGAAAAGCAAAATATATGATATGGCAGTAAAAATGGCCTCAAATATCAGTGCTAATAAATACTTGAGGAAAGGAATGCTTCTTAGAACTGTTACCTTTCCTGCTCTTAAAGGAACTTGGTAGGTAACACAAACAATTTTTGGACTGCTAATATGTGGTTAAAACAAACCTGAGCTTCTGCTGCATTAGGTAAAGCTGTTCCTTTCAAAGACAAAAGCCCAGTGACACTGGGCACTTCAACAAGAAATGGTCCTACAGCCCTTGAGAAAGAGGACCGTTAATATACAGGATTTCTTGCAAAATCAGAAATTAATGTTATCAAAATTTGGTTTGCAAGGCTTGAAGAGAATGGGAGAGAGAAACTTGTAGTCCTTTTTTGAGAACAAACATGGATAGTAGTTACAAAAGGGAGATGAGTACTTGGGAAACAAACCCTCATAGCAGCAAACATCTGAATTAGTTACTGCTGAATTAATACAAATGTGGTACAGAATACTTTTAAATTGTGAGTGTTATCCTGCATTTCTATATCAAATGCAAAGTCCAGGCCTTTATGAGAAGGCATTTACAAATACAACACACGCAAAATAAGAAAAGTATGAAGTAGATCCTAAAACTCTTTGCCCTTGCCTTGTTACACAAGGTAGCATTGAATGAGGGGGAGAGGGGCAGAGGAGTGGGCAGGGCAGCAGCCAGGCAAAGGGAGAAAATGGGAAATTGTTCTTTACTTACAGAACCTGAAAAAGGCTTCCATACTGCTTGGAATTGCACAGGTTGGCAGAGACCCTGGGAGAATGAAACACTAAACATCTCAAACCCCGGAAGGACAGAAATTATAAACTGTGTTTTCATCTGGGGTCAGTGCATTTGAATTATGTTTCAGGAGCATGGCAACATTTCCTTCTGAAGGAAAAGACTGAGAACAAAATAGGGGTAGAAAAACATGTGATTTGCATTAATTTTACCATTTTAGTGTATGTTATTTAAATTGATATTTTGTTACTCTGAAGGGGAAAAGAGGATTGCGGTGAGATCCACAGGTGATTAACACCCTTGCCAGAAGCACATCCTGGATGGATGAAATAGCAGAAGCCACCATGTTGCCAGAGCTCTAAATGGGATTCTGCCAAAGGAGGTTCCAAAAGGTAAGTTTTGACAGATGGTGCAATTTTAGGAATTATTTTCATCTAGAAAGTGCTAAAATATGGAAGGCTTTTGAACAGTAGTAGCTCAGTTTGCAGCAGTCTTCTAGCGTGGTATTTTGGGAATATGATGTTGCTGTGCTTGAGGGCATGTTCTGCTCTGGATGGTTTGTAGCAGCCTGCGTTGGGAAGACACTCACAGATGTCTCTTGTGTTAAGGGACCTATATCTGGAATGAGGAATTCCCTGGTGATGTTTTCGTGTGCCATTTAGCATGTCCACTTCAGCCTGCTTCATAGGGAGCACTGAAGTGAGTGGGGTAGGACTGACATGCCACGATCCAAGTGATGAACTTGGCCCTGGGAAGGGAAGTTTGTATTTATTAGTCAAGTAATTGCCCCAAGACCAGCTGCAGGACTCAGTGGAGTGTTTGGGATGTGTTGCACTGGTCTCTCACGGTAATTTTTAGGCAGAGTTTGTGGATAGTGCATCCTGCTGGAGCTGATCTCTGTCAACTCTGAGGTAAATTCAGAGGTGTTTTCCCTTCCCTTTAAGTGGTAACACCTAGAGCTTTGCCAAGTCCTAGCAAAAGCTGCTAATATGCTATAGAAATAGAAACAAGCCAAAAGGTGGCTGCAGCTGTTGTTTACTACATTATTGCACAGTTTGGTTCCATATGTGCCTCTGTGGAAAAGAAGTGCTTCAGAATCGGCAAATAAAAATTGAACAAATTGGAGAAGATAAGTGAAGCTAACCCACCTTCAGCATCTAATTTCTACATTACACCAGAGCCTTTCTGTATCCAATCCCAACTTCCCAAAGGATTTAGTGTAGATCAGAAATACCTCTGAGCCTAATCATGTCAGTGGAATTCTTCCACATTAAAATAAAATACCAAATATGCACATATGCTAAACGTGTTGAAGTTGTGTAGAATAAAAGACTGTTTGGACATTCTGTTAATGTGATGGAGAATATTTTGATGTTGTAATTTGCTTTAAAAGCATGTGTAAGTAATTGCTGCATGAGGCACTGACTGTTCACAGATGCAAATGTTTCCATCTCCCAGCCAAGGAGTCTCGACTCATTTTGCATTAGTGCCTTAGAAAGCACTGATGGGTACTCAGCTTTTTCCTCTGGTTAACTATGTCTTATGTTTTACTTGAAAAAATTTCATGCTTCTGTTGTCTCAGAAAAGATTTTATTTTTTTAAAATTCTGTTACCATTATGAGCAGCAAGAAATCTCCTGTGCTCGGAAGAAGAGATAAGATATTCCTCTATTCTGATCCAGGGAGTGTATATTTGCATATTTTGCATTTTGTGCATTTCATATGTCATTGCCATGTGTGTGACGTGCCAATTGAGGCAGAACCTTTTACATGATGCTGTCCATCCAAACAGCTCATGCTAGAAACCATGATAAAACTTAGTGTGAGGCAAACTGGAGAAGCTACCTATAAATTGCAGGTGAATTCCATTTAGATGGCTGGTTTGGGAGGCATGGAATAGGATGGAACCTGCAGTCAGCCCTCTTTCTCTGTGCAACAGGATGGATACATCAGCTTAAAACACTTTTTAAAGATGCCTCGGCTACTGTGTTTTAATGGCTGTAGCAGTAATTTCAGATAAGCCAAGCATCTTCCACGAGATGGATCTTTCCTTGCTTTACTGCAGCACTTTTGGATGTAGCTGACTCTCAGAAGGGATCAATTGCTCTGCTCTTAAGTGATACTGTGGCCAACGAGAGCATTTCTCTGTGATTATATGAATATAAACAGCATATATTGGATGCTGCAGCACTTAGTTTGACTTATAACTGACTTCCTGAATAGCATTGTCAACAATAAAAATATTTGGAGCTCCCCATTTTCTTGGCACATTGCTTGACAGGCCCATTTCTTTGCTGTCATAGGTAGCAAAATTCAGGAAAACGTGCAGCTGAACAGCTGTCATATATGTGGAACCAGGAAAAGGGCTATTCTTAGTTCTTTTGGTTTTTTGCTGTTATTCCTGCAGTCTTTTTCAGGGGGTAAATTTATGGCCTCCTTAACTATTTGGCAAAGCTTGCCTTGAGTTCAGCAAAGCAGAGGTTCCATCCCTCATGAAGGTTATCATATCTGTTAAATTGAGTTTGAGCTCTGGTCACATGGAAACCAGTATTTGCTGTTATTATTAAAGTTGCTTTTCTTTCAGCAGAGTGCTTTGGAGCAATGTTTCTGTCCTCTCTGGATTTACCATCATAATTTCCAAAATACCGTGTTCTGGAAAAAGAACAAAAATAATACATGTTAATAACCATGGGATGCTGGGAAACTTCAGATGGGTTTGGAAGTGACACCATAAACTGCTTTTAATTCTGTGGATTTATGATTTCACAAAAGAAATGATGGGATTGTTTGTTACAAGCAGTAATCAAGATGAATGTAAGATGCAGAAATTATTTTATTGCAGAGTCAGCTGCTTGGATTGTAGCTTTTCAGTAATGCAGCAACTACAGAAACTGGTTAGTGCTTCCTATGCAGTGTGATCTGGTTATCTGTGAAATAATGCAGAACTTCCATGTCACAGCCTTCAGCAGTCTGAGAGCACAGCCCAAGGAGAGATCTCCCTCAGGTTGGTTATGTTTGCTGTGTTAAATGGGACTCAGTCCTTCAACACTTACCTATAGAGACATGGTTCAAAATAAACTGGTGTAGAGCCATAATTTATGGTATTGGCTACAGAATTTTTCCCAATTATCTCTGGAGCTATTCATAAGTAAAGCATACATTCCTAGCTCTCAGGTATGGTACGAGGTGTACAAAATTCATTACTATGTGTAATGAGCAATTGCCCCTGGGTCAGCAGAGCCCTGAAACTGCCTGTGAACCTTTAATTCTTCCTCTTTCTTTCTTTCTTTCTCATGCTGCACGTGCATGGACAGGAACATAAAGGAGACGTCCAGTGGTGCTGACTTCCTGCAGAAAGCACCACAGTGTGTTAGTGTTGCTCTCAGTGCCACTGCACACTTTGGGATGGACAGCTCCAGAGGTGGAAAATGGAGGTTGGCCCAGGGCATAGGACAGGACGCTGTTCCTGAAGTGAAGGGCAGGGCAGCTCTGTTTTTCCTGTACAGCCTCTTCGATGAGCACAATCATTCACAGCTCAAAAGGGACTTCAGCAGGGCTGTTTGCTCTCCGTGCTGTGAGAGATCCACCTGGAGAAGTAACTCAGAGACATTTCCTCGTGTCATGACTCAACGCGGGGCCAAGCATGATGGATCCCTCCTGTCAACTGCGCAGTTCGAATCCAAGGAATTCTTTAAAAGCGCAGGGGAGCTCAGCTCTGTTGCTCTGGTTCAAACCGAACTTCAGTGAAGTCACGTGATGTAACTTACACTGTTTTATGGCAAAGAAAATCAGCATTCCAAATATTTTGTGAAGCTGGTTGGTGTTTACATAAGGGCTGTGCCATGTGACGTAGGCCCTGTTCCAGCTTGGTTGCCAACACGGTTTGCCAGCGATGTTTTTGCTGTGGGAGCAGGACATGCAATACTTTCAAACTCAGTGTTGCCAGTATTTCTCTTCCTCAGAGCCTTCAGATGGAGGTTTTTCATATGGTTTGCCTTGAAAAATTATTTGCATCGCATTTCATATGGTTTGCAATGCACATCCTGCATTGCTGTCTGTTTAGACACAGCTTTGCATTGGTCGGTGCCGGGGTTCCATTCACGTTGTCTGGGCTATTGTTACAGTGTGTCACAGATAAAATTGCTTTGTCAAGACACCACAAAAATGCTTCTGTGTCTTTGGCACCCATGCTCGGCTTGCTGGAAACATTTATTTAATTTACATTTTTTTCCTTTTGGATATCCACTATTTAGAATGTAGAAACAGTAGCACATCTTCCTTTTAGCTCTGGTTTTGGTAAAGTTATAAACATTCCTTCTGAAGGGTCTGTGGCTCTGTTCACTGGAAAGAGCCCTAGAATGGTTTGGGTTAGGAGGGACCTTAAATATCATCCAGTTCCATCCCCTCTACCATAGACAGGACACCTTCCACTATCCCAGGTTGCTTAAAGCTCCATCCAAGCTGGCTTTGAACGCTTCCAGGGATGGGGCATCTGCAACTTCTCTGGGCAACCTGTGCCAGTGCCTCACCACCCTCACAGTAAAGAATTTCTTCCTAATATCTAATTTAACCCTGCCCTCCCTC
Source organism: Pseudorectes ferrugineus (assembly GCA_008033365.1). Lineage (NCBI taxonomy): Eukaryota > Metazoa > Chordata > Aves > Passeriformes > Pseudorectes > Pseudorectes ferrugineus. The sequence goes on from QWTY01009566.1 coordinate 19,602, forward strand.
AGTTTGTGTCACTACATGCACTCCCCTTGTCCTGTCACTACATGCACTTCTAAAAAGTCCCTTTCCAGCTCTCTTGTAGCCCCTTTAGGCACTAGAAGGTGCTGTAAGGTCTCCCTGGAGCCTTCTTTTCTCCAAGGCTGAACAACCCCAACTTTCAGGTTTGATATTTCTTTCATTTTTCCAAAGACACAAATAAAGAGACATCATGAGGTTCAGCTTCATGATTTAAAACCAAACCAAACCAAACTAAACCAAAGCACATACACATACCAAAATAATAGCTTTATCTTATGTAAAGAATTTGCTCAAGCTTACAACGATCTCAAGCTGAATATGAATTATTTGTGTATTTAACCCATGGAGAATGGAACCAGTTCTGGAAGTGCTAACTGAAACCACTTTTTGTAGGGGGACAAATGGAAGATCTTGAGAACTGAGAAGCAGAAACTGCAGAGAATTTTACTGTATCTTTTTCCCTGTCCTCTTTATCTGCTTTTTATCTTAGCAGTCAATTATCTCAGGAAGCAACCACGTCTGTATCCCACTATGAGATTTGAGGAAGCTGAAACATTGCAGTGGATTCTGTAAGTAAGGAACATGACATGAGGGCCTGCAACTGTTCATGGATACAGAGAAATCTCAGGAGGGAGCATCCCACGCCTGCTGCTCAGCAATAAGGACAAATACTCTGTCCTTCTGCCTTTTCCATAACAAAATGCTGTTGTCCATAATACCAGAGAGCATTTGCAGTCTCTAATGTCCTACAAAATTATGCACCAGAGTCAGGCTTTCACTCTTGCAATGTGATAGTTTACTCCTACATTTTTTTCATAGTTATCCAGATGTTCTACTTATTCTGATTATCCTGAGTTTCTCATCTTGTTGTCATTATCTAGGGAAGTTCTTGGCTTGACTAAAGCAAAAATTTACCCTCTGTGTAGTTTTTTGGGGTGGGCATTTCCAAAGTTTTGGTGTATTTCAAAATTATTTATGTCCCCTTGCTCTAGATCTTCTAGTGCCTTGTGCAGTAAGACCAAGACAAACAGTGTAGTTTATTTTTTCACTCTGTGCACAGTTATCTTTTTGTATGCTGTAAAATACAGAGGAGGTCTCCTAATTTACAGTGAAGGTGGCTGCCACTTTGGGGTTGTGATTATTTTTCTTCTTGAGACTTCTTTTCCCTTCTTAATATGGAACGACTTTTGGACTGCAAATATGACCTTATAGGAGCTGAGTGCTTGGATGAGAGGGATTTGGGTGTAATTTTTGCTTGTTTTCATTGATGTGGGGTTTTTTGTCTTTAGGAATCTTATTAGAGAGACAGTCTTGACCTAAAAATTCCTTTTGCTATTAATAATATCTCTGCTGTAATAATATCTCTGCTATAGAGCATTTATGGCAGTGCTGCAAAATTTGGTTTGCAACCAAACTCCTGCTCTTCGGAAGATGAACATTCTATTTAAATACCACTGGAAGTTTTTGTTTTGCTACACTGTCCTGGAGTGTAACAAACACTGTTTAGATGGGAAGTTAAAAGCAAAAGGTTTGAGAGGTTAGCTTTATGAATGCCTTCCTAAATGAATCCTAGGACTACAGAGTATGTTTCTTAACGCTTTTGAGAGAATTCCTAGAAATTACTTTGGATTCTTCGACAATGTTGTTCAGAAACTTTTGCAAAATATTCAGATACAATATCTTTCATACTCATGAGTGAAATTCACTGCATGCTGTTCAATAGGAACAACTAATCCTAAATTCTACCTCTGTAATTCCTAAAAAACATCAGCTTTCTGAAGACTCAAACCAATTCCTATTAACTTGCTCCTCAAGTTTCCCAGATGTCTTATTCCAGATGACAGCTATTTGTTTTTATGCCAAACCTTGAGGTATCTGTAAGACTAGATTCCAAAATGTCAATGCTATTGTAAAGTATACATCAAATTTGGGCAGGGGGGAGGGAGGGAGAGAGGGAAAGAGGGACTACATGAACCTAGTTTGTTTTTGAAGGACTTCACACACTCTTGTGGCCTTTGATAATAAATTGAGTTTAGCTCTCACCGATAATATTAAATAGTGCTGATCTAACCTTGTCTAGACCTGTGAGGGGCTTTTTTCTCCCCACTCCGTGCCGCACCCCCAAAGATAAATGTATTGTTACACTGGGTATGGATATTTATGCTTCAGCAGGGCCTTGTGAAACCTTCCACAGTGAAGTTTATTCAGGAGCAGACCATCTGAACCTAATTCAGTTTCTTGTTTTCAATTTGTTCAGGAGCTATTATTCTAAACTCTTCAATGTGGAAATAGTCATTGGCTTTTGCAGTGTTCTAACCTTGTCCTCTTTTTCCCTCTTTTACTAACCTCATTTAATGAACTATGTTTCTTGCTGGGGTATGTAATCACACCAGTGCTTATCCACGCCAATTACCTTAACGTTCATGACAGAAACAATCTTCTTTTAGAGCCTCTACCTGTAGCCCAGCTTCCTCTCTCAGCTCTGTGGGCAGCTGGCACCGACTCTGCTAAAAAGCAGGAGGGACAGGAGCACAGCCATGCTCCACTTCCTTCCCACTATTTTTGGGACTCGGTGACTCTCGTGCGTCCCTTCCAACTCAGCATATTCTGAGTGAGGCAGCCTTTAAATTTCAATCACCCTGCATAAATTCCTATTTTGATTTAACTTTGTATGGCTCCTTCCTATGATGGTCAGCCAGAACAAGCAAAACCTTGATGTACCATCTCCCAGCAGAGTTCTCCAGAGTAATCCAGGGTGTTACAAAGCTGTTCCTGCACAATACTGCAGTGCTTGCTATCAAACCCAACTTTAACTGGGCCTCCCCAAGTGTTACTTTTCTTTGAAGGCTGCTAAGCAGTAAAAAAGAATGTCGAATTAATCATGTTGGTACAGGACTACCTAAACATGTGGAAAGTCTTCAGGTACTGTCTTGGTTGGTTTTGATCAGTGCACAGTTCCATGCTGACCTCCTGAGCCATTTGTGCTCCTGCCCTCAGCTACACCCCTCATTTGGGGCCCACTTGTACCTTGATGTCTGAATAGGACTGATCTTGTGAGTTGGTACCAGTGTGTGTAATGCCTTTGATGCCTTAGGTTTTAACTTTTATATTTTTCAAATTCTGTATTCCCAGTGTGTAACTCTGAAGT
>QWTY01009567.1:0-10072 GCA_008033365.1 Pseudorectes ferrugineus
AAAAAAAAAAAAAAAGCACTTCCAAAGCACAGCATTAACATGTTCTCATAGCAGTCTTTAGTCTGCATATGGGGAAAGTGGGTCACAGAGATTAAATGCTTTGACCAAGATCAGAGAAGGGGTGTCGGGGAGGATGAAAACCTGCTCCGGATTAAAAAAAACAAAAAGATAGAAATAATGCTGGGGAGAATGGAATGAGCACAGGGAGACATGGTTGCTGCTGTTAGGACTGTGAGGTGTGGCTGTAAATCCTCCATCCCACAAAAACCAGAGTGCTTTTGGTCTCGCTCAGAAGGCTGAGACTCAGTGAGAGCTGGGCGTTAATAATTATCCCCAGGTGAGAAGCTGTTGCTGCTTGTACAAGTCCTGGGCTCACTTGCTAAAACTCAGATGGTTTGAACGCCTCTCCCCATCCCCACTGACTAAAACACAAAGTACTCAGAAGGTTTGGTGGGCTGCACAGCAGTGGGGCTGTCCCAGCTCTTCCATCGACCTATGCTTGACCAGAATGTACATTCATTCTTCTCTCTACCCCTCCAGGCAGCTGCGTGATAGTTTCCCATATTCTGGGCACTGCCAAGTGCTGAGTACCACAGGAAATACCAATATCATCTCCCCCAGAGATTCTTCACAGTCTGGCTCAGAGGTCACAGCATGCTGCTTCTGCATATCTGTGGTGAGGGATTGCAGTTGTGCTGAGAGCTGCTCTGGAAAAATCTTGATTGCTGCTGGCATCTTCACTCACTCACCAGGTATTTAACACATTCCTTACAAGCGTTTCCAGTCAAAATCTTGAAGTCAGGGGAGGTTTTTAGTGTAGACTTAAATGTCAGGCCAGCTTGAAAAATGACACTGGTCTGAAATCCCAGTTAGCAGCTATGATCTCTGATTTACAGCACTCAGTGCCTGCAGTACTCTGGGGTGCTACAAGCTACAAGCTCTGCTGTTAGATTTGGAAAGAGTTTGCTAGGAAAGGAGCTGAAACATTTGGCCTCAGCCAAATTATGTTGTTGGGCAAAGGTCTCATTCAGTGGTTATGCTAGAGGTGGAGGATGAACAGGGGATGCATAGCCCGCAAGCTGTCGTTGTTTGCTTTTCCAATACCAGGTCTGCACAGAGGAGGCAAAGCTGCCTCCCAAAATGGTGTGAAGCCAGTAGCCTCGAGGAAAAGGACAGGAATTTGGCTTAGTCTGATAGCAACAGTTCTTTCCTGAGGCTCTACCTGGATGTGGTACAGCTCCATCTTCAGAAGGCTGCTCTGCCATATGCTGTGGGACTGCCCTGGGACATGTTGTGCGGAGCTCAGAGGAGAGCAAAGCTGGCATTTTCCCCTCTCCTCCCAGAAAAGGATGCATGGAGTTTGGCTGGACCTCTGCCACTCACCCCACATGGTTGAGCACAGTCACCTTGCTCTCTGGAGGCACCTGCATTTGCTCAGAATTGCCAACACACCGCCCTGAGGGAAGTGGCTCCAGACAGAGTAACAGACACATATTGGCAGAATGCAATGCTAAGTATCACTTCATTAGCTCAGGCTGCAGATTGGATCATTCCACACAGTATCAGAATACCCCAGAAACCTTATTAGATAGTTATGCTGCAAATCAGAAAATTATTAGAAACATGGCAGGGGGGCTGTTTTCTAATAGAGGTTTCCTAAAGTCATCATTTTTAGCACAGCTTCCTTTGTAGTTGCTCAAAACACTGCACAGGCTATAATTAACTCTATTGTGATAGGAACCAGGAAGCATTTCCCATGCTATGATGTTCTTATGCTTCAGAATATTAAAAAAATATATGACATGTTGAAGAAATGCAGCCATCCGAGAAAGACCATCAGTGAAGATGGTCTCCTAAAAGCTGGTGCCAAGTCGTGCTGGGTTGGGGCTGTGCCTATGGATATCTTGCCCCAAACCTCCTTTTATGCTGGTGACCTCTGATGCCATGTCATTCCTGAAGGACCTTGTGTGGGGTAAACCCTTACTCATCCATCAGTTGTAGAACTGGTGACCAGGAGCTGATTTTCCAACTGGACATCTGTGGCCCTCTGACTTTCCCTAGCGCTGCTGGTGCTGAGCGTCTCCGAGCCTATTTTCACTTGGTAGAAGTCATTAACTGCCCCACACCTCGATGCTTTATCCCAAGAATGATTAGTTATTCTTATTCACCTTTGTAACACATAGAACCACTGATGGCAAGAGCATTATCACGGGTGAACAATCGCTGACTACACAAGCTTTCATCACTTAACTTTAAAGTCAAGCTCAGCCTTTCATGCGAGCTGTTGCATTTCTGTATTTCTATTCATGTTTAATGACCTCAGTACTTGCACTCTGTCTTTGATCTCAAGTCATGCATGGCTGTACTGTGGATGTATTTATCGGAAGGCCACTGTCTTCAGTGCCACATTTTTCACGTCTGCCGTGACCAGGTTGATAGCACAAAGCACTTTGTGTAGGAGGCTTTCAAGTTCAAAGCTAGTCTTGCAAGGGCACAGGGAAGCTGTGAAGTCACAGCTAATTTTAGGCAGTCATCATGGCATTCATAGAGTAGGCAGAAATCAAGAGATTGCCCGGTGGAGAGAAAGCCCATCCTAAATTTTCTCAATGTTATTTACTGGTATGTCATTAAAAAATAATCCTGTGTTTGTGTGAGGATGATTAACCATTGGAACAAATCATCCAGAGAAAAAAATGGATCCTCCATCTGTGAGACGTGCAGTGTGGGCCTGCGCGCCTGCCCACGGCACACCTGCCTGGAGCCTGCTGCCTGCCCAGCCAGGGTCCCTGTGCTGGGGTCTGGGGCTCAGCCTCAGCACACAGGCAAGAAAAAGAAATCAGAAATGCCAGTAAACAGCACCAGAACCCTCTCTGTCTCAGGGTGATTCACTCCTTCCTTTTGCTAACTGTTTTACAACACCCATTTTATCATAGCATATAAACAGCAGTGCTCGCTTCTCTCAGAAATTTTAGCAGAGGTAGAGCTAAAATGGCTTTGTCATTAAAGAGGGAAACACAGGAAGATTCAGAGGAAGGGCTGAAGTCTGGATGCTTTCTGACAGTGAGAGAAAGAAGAATGATTTAATGGAATATTACCTCACTGCATCAAACCACTCAATCTGTCCCCATCTGTCACTGAGCACTTGCAGGAGGGTGATGGAAAGGAAACCGTTGAGTAGCTTGATAGTCAAGTAAATCAACTGGGCTTTTTCCTTTTCTTTTCCTCTCCCTCCCTCATTAGGCCTTGCACACTCCCACTACACAGCAGGTCCCTCTGTGTGCTGTGCCAAGGGCGAGGGGACAGTCCCCTGGGTGCCACAGGGCTGCAGTAGCCCTGGGGCAGAGGGACCAGCTCTGGGTGCCCACAGGGGCGAGCTGCCCCCGGGAGCCAGGTCCAGCAGAGCCCCAGGAGACATCTGGGTGTGGAGGAAGGCGAGTGAACAGGCAAAATGTTCAGCCAGGCTGCAGTGCCTACAGGGGGAGAACATGGGCACCTGAGCCAAGGAACCAGCAGCATCACAGGCAGAGGTAAAGTAGAGCCATGGTGTGAAAGGAGGGACAGGTTTGGGCTGAGCATCACCAAAGTACTTCCTGGAAGGGCAGTGAGGGAGGCTGCAGAAACAGGGATCTGCAGGACCTGCCACAGAGCTGCCAGTGGGGACACAGGGGTCGGCGATGATTTTCCTCCCCAATAGATCCTAAACTCTCAGCAAGACAGACTCCTTCTTACTCTTTGTGCAATATCTGTCTGAGCATAAGTGCTGATGTAAACCCAATCCAAATAGTTGAAGGCTCTGTTGCAATGTGTGAAAGGTTTGTTAGCAACTTTGGGGAGTTTAATAAAAGGGTGGGGAGGGAGCTGAAATTATGACACCACCACAGTCAGAAAATTTTGCTGTTGGATTTGAAGGGATGGGGGACCTTTCTGTCAAGGTTTCATCCATGTGAGAAAATAAATTGGAGAGGAAAAAAATTAAAAACCTACTAATTTGACAGGATGCGGTGAAATTTTTGGAAAGAGTGAGAATGTTGGCAGCTGCCTCACTGGTGCCTTTCCCTGAGGTGGCCCTTCTGGCAGGTCCCATGGAAGAGGTTAGAGGTGTGCTCTGCTGCCTGGGCTCCCATGCAGCCTGGAGGAGTAAATAAAGGGTGAATCCTGCAACTCCTGGAATTAATATCAGCTTTGCTGCTTTGCAGGCTCCTTGCAGCAAGAGCCACATCTGCCCATCCGCGGTGATAGAGCCACAAATCTCTGCGTGAAATGACATGAGTGCACTCACATGTGCAAGAGAAAAAGTAAATAAAGAAGACCCAGCCCTGCTTGCTGGGCTGGAACCAGGCCATATTTTCAGTCTGCTTCTGCACTGCGTTACTGCCTTGGGATTTACAAAGCCACATTACACTTAAAAGCAGATTTAATCCTTTCCGTGTGTTACGATGCTGTGGCGAAGGCACGACACCAGAGTTTGGGAGACCTGGTGGAATTCCCAGCCCAGGAAGAGGTACACTGCCCAAGCAGTGCAGTGCAGAGCTCCACAGCCCATCATCCTTCCTGTACCATGTGCTGGGATGCAGTGCAAGGGCAGCATTGCATCCCAGGCTAGCTCAGGCTGCAGCGATGCAGGTACACGCTGAGTACAGGACGGACACTTGCTTTATATGGTCTGTGAGATTTGGAAACTTCTGGGGACAGGGACATGCCTGTAACACGCTGGTATCTGGTGCCACGGTACAATGGAGCATCAGTCTGGGATGCTCTGGGCACTCCTGGCACACAACTTGCACGGAGTTTGCCAGGTAAATTGGGTTTTGCACAGGAGACTTTCTGTCCTTTTGACACTGTGCATGCCTTCATCTTCTACCCCACTAAGCTGCTCACAATCAGGGTTTTGGGAAACCCCTGCCACAGGGGTGTTTACAGGTGTGCCCTGTGGTTATATTGCTCTTTCCTCCTCTCCTGCACACTTTGCTGTCACCCTGCACTGCACTCCTTGTCACAAAACAAGCTGCCATCCATCCTCCTCCCTTCAGTGCACCAGGATTACTCAGCTTCAGCCCTTCACATCCAGCCTTTCCCAGCCCCAATGACCGGGCAGAGTGACCCAAAGGCTGCCACCATCCTCCAGGGCAGACGTGTCATGTGGGGGAACCTGCCCTGCCAAATCACTGGAATGTGTCCTACTGCACTGGGCCAGGCCTGCCTGCACTCAAGACTCTCCTTGAGAAACCATAGGTGATTTGCTGATGTGCATTAAACTCATCTCCATTCCTGTGCTCGGAATTATTGATTAGTCTAACGACTGTACCCCTGCTGGTTTGCCATTTCATATCTTTGTTACAGAGAAAGGCACATTGATTTTGCTGTTATCAAAATCCTCTTGCATTTGCACAGTCTATTCTCTTCCTGCAATTTTCTAATTCCTTCTGGAAAACACGTTACACATTGTCAAGATCAAATTCCTGAGACATCTTGTTTAAATCAAGGGATTTTTAGCACCTTCTGTTTCTTTTGAATATCCATCTGTGCAGAAACAACAAATCCCAGAGCTGCTGGGGCAGGGGGAGGCACTGGCAAGGACCTCAGTCTGGGGTCACACTTGCTGGTATCATCCTTTGGTTTGGTGGGTTGTGCTGATGAGGAAAATCAGCAAGTACCTCTTGACAAGGAATGTTACGTGATCATCAACACACTAGAGTTATAGGGTCACAACAAGACTGATGTTGCCCACACCACTACAAACTAACAATAACAAGAATAATCACTTTTCTTACCTTAAAATGTTCTCCATAGAGGTATGTGTTATTTCCTTTTAACATCTCAAACACCATGATAACCTTTGGCAAAGGCATCTCCTTTCAGGTACTAGTTCTGTAAAACCACAATGTGGTTAGGGTGACCTGTCTCTTCTGTATGAACCCATTCAGATTTGAGTCCCCCACTTGCCACACAACCAGAATAATTTACTTTTGTGTCATCTCCTCCTCAAAGACTTGTAACGTTTTATTAAAGTGGCAAAATTGCCCAGGGGTGAATTCTGGGCAGGAGGATACAGATGAAGCTGAGTTTCAGCTGGGCTTTCTGGTGCTCAGCAGCAGAGCCTTCCCTGCAGTCCCCCAGGCTCACAGGTGTGTGCTGGCTCAGCCAGCTGTGCACCCTCAAACCCCAAACACCTTGCTTCTCCCTTCCTAATAAGCATGTAATCAAATTAAGGCAGCAGCTCATTATATGTGGTGGTGCCCTTTCCTGCAAGGGCTCTCTGCTAACCCAAAATCTGGCAGTAGACATGGAAACTCCTCCAGTGTGGTGGGATATCAACATTATTCTATAGCATATCTGTAATATCAATATTCATATAATATTAAAAATTAATGCACACGTTTCTATTAATCATTAATGAAATTACTGCAATATTAATAAAGTTAAAACACATGTTGGCACAGATCTCCTAAGTGGAGTGAATAAAGGGAAGTGTTTAAACCAGTCTCTCTCTTCACAAGCTGTGTGTACTGGGGAATGAGGCTTTTCCCCTGCACCAAGGAGGTTCCAGGGCTGCACAAGCTCTGTTCTATTTTCCCATCTGATTTCTCCTGCAAGGGCCTGTCCCCTTCCCTTCCTCCAATGCAGGTGAGGAAGCTGTCCCTGGCCTGAGATAATTTCCGGGGTGATTCTGGGGCAAACTGAGCAGCACAGGGGGCTGCACGAAACTTTTTGTGGCAGGGTTGGCTTGAGGCTGGCCACCTTTTCCATGGGTCATCTTGAGTCACTTGCTGTGCTCCTCAAAACAAAAGCTGGCTCCAGGGAAAAGCAGGGGGGAATGCATGGCCATTCACATTTGGAAATACTTGTGGTCACTGCTTTGCCTGTTATCAGTGTAAAGCGAAAGTAAAGGGTGCCCTCCCAGCCCCTTCCACTGCAGAAAGAAATTAAAGAGACTTTGCAGATGTGCTTGGGAGAGGAAATCTCCCCCAGGATGGGAGAAAAGATAATTGATTAGGGCACAGTTTAGGAAGTAATGGGGATGGAAAATCTTAATCTTCCTTCCAGAATGATTCTCTCAAATCAACTAACCTCTATTGTGAGTGTCAATTAATGGAAATTAAATTACTAAAAGGGGAATCGTAATAATTGTTGCCAAGTGAATATAGTGGAGATGTAGGACAGTGAGGTTTTGCCTTTATCTCTCCTACATCAGCAGGGAAGGTGTGGAGAAGCCCCTCGAGGACAAGCATGGGATAATGCATCTCTCAAAGCTGCACGATCCAAATACCCTGTCCAGGAGTGTCTGCAGGACATGAGAACTTCCACTTGCTGTAGATGGTGTGAACTTTGAACTCGTGTAATTGGGGCTGTTCTCATTACCCAGATAAATGCTTAATCCCACAAGTTAATTGGCACAAATTACAACTACAGAGTTGCTCTGCTCTTGTCTGATAAACTCTCCTAGGATTTCGGTTTGGCAGGACTGAGGCAGTCCTTAGATATAATTGTCCACTCATTTACAATGATATAAACCAGGGTTGCTGCCTTCAGTGGAGCCACTGGTGAATTATGCCAGCAGGAGATGAGGAGCAGGGCTACTGTTTCCTGCTGTGGTCCATTTTTTATGCTCTGATTAAAAAAAATGGAGCGAGAGATGGGACACATGCACATTTGGACTGCTCCTACTTTTCTTCTTGATTTTGTGTAAATTGAAGTCCATGGTATTGAGCTTATTTTATAGGGACAGACATGGACAGAAAAGCAACCCCCAGACTCCCAGTGTGTTCCTCCTCTGCAAACCCAGACTTTGTGGGTGCACAGGGTGTTTGGGGAGCCCCCCTATTTAGTGACGGTGGTGGGATCAGGCTTGGGGTTTGGCTTTAAATCCAGGTTATGGGAATTCCTGCCGTGCTGGCATGTCACTGCAGTGGCATGGGAATGACTTGGCCTTTCACCAGCCCTTTGGGTTAGTGCTGAGCCCCTCTGAGACTTCAGATCTAATACAGGCACTTTGTACCTGATCACATTAATGCCATCCACGTGTAATATTACCTTTTAGTGGCACCTCAGTATTTTTTTTCTTCTGTTGCCACTTGCACAGCTGCTGTATCCCCACTGCAAAGGGGGAGACAAAATACAGAGGCATTGGAGAGGGTGCCCTGGGGATGGGCTGTCTTGAGCCAGGAGGATGCAATCTCTCTCAAGACTTTTATTTTCCTAACACGTACAGGATCCATGAGGATCTGGCAATAACTGATCCAGTTATTCCTTTCTGTCTCCCAAGGAAGGTTGTGGAGCCCAGTAGAAGGTACCTGGTAACTCACAGGGATGTTTCTCCTCTAAGTAATACAGGTCTGGCCTTGATACAGCGTGCTCAGTTCTCCAACCCCCCCATCTCCACCAGCAGCAAAGCACTGATTGTTGAAAGATGAATGCCTTCACTTTTCCAGTTCCAGCATATGTTTGCATGTCTGAGAGCAAGAAACGTGTGAATCTCACACAAACTATTGGAATTCCAGCTCTGGGGACTGACAAGTAAATATGAAGTCACACAGTATTTCATAGAAAACCCACAAATCTTATGTTTGCTGGGCTAAAGTTGATCCTTTGAGGCATGAGCCAAGAAAAACCTCTCATATTATTTACACCAAGATTCCTCCAGATTCTGAGACTGCAGCTTGATTGAGGAGTTCATGCCTTGTAAACTCCAAATTTCCCAAGAAGCAGCCAGAGGCACATAATCTTTTGCTAAGCTATCCATAAGGAGCTCTGCTAGCTTGGGTGAATCAAGTGTGGGATAACAGATTACACTGAATAAAAATGAAAAACCACAATGACAAAATAATGTTATAATATTAAAATAAATCAAATCATACACTGCCATTATTCTGATACAGAATTTTTACACAGCAAATTTGATACATATACAAGAAGTCAGGCAGCCCATTACAATAAACTTCAGGGTTCCTTTTTTCTTTAATATAAACTACATCTTAATACATAGTTTGAGATGATCAGGTAGTTTTACACCAGTTCAAGTAACAACAACTTCTCATCTTAGAATACTAAAATAACAAAATCTTTTAATGCTCTTGAATACTGAAATGCTTTGGTTCCACCTGCCACTTTTTAAAAGTGTAAAAACTACCTCTACTGGTTAAAGCTTTACCCTAGAGGTGCACCTAACTTACAAATAAAATTATATTAATAAAGATACGAAATGCAATGTAAATACAGTTCTTTTGGCAATTGTCATAGGCTTCACACTATGCAGTTATCCAACCCTCAGTTCAACTCAGGTATTCCAAAATGTAAAGATGTGGCCAAACTCTCCAAAACTGGCAATAAACTTGGATTTTTTCATTCTGGGGTTAAACTGGAGCCATGAAGACCACAAAATGATTCAGGAATGGTCAAGCCCCTGCCCTCAGAAAGAGTTTTGCTCTAGCAGATGTCATTTGGCTACCCCAAAATGAAAGCATCCTCCACTGCGAGTCCCTCCTGAAAACCTTGGCCACAACAGCAGTGTCTCATCTCCCGCTGATGTTGGTGAGGCAGGAAAGTGTGGTGAAGGGTTTCCCCTGGCACGTACCCTTTTTTGTCACAATAACGAGAGAACGAAAATACCGAGTGGCTCTTTCTGGTGCAGAAGAGTTCCTGCTAAAAAAAGACATCTTCTTTTCTGAAGTCCGGTAAACATTTGAACCTGCTGGGAGCAGTCCGTACGCAGGCCAGGCCCGGGAGGCACGGGCAGGTGTGGTGCATCCGCCGCCCCGAGAAGGGGACCTGGGGACAAAGCAAGGATGTCAGTGACAGGGAGGTCCATGGCACTGGTGATTGGGGGGATGGATGAGAGGAATAGTGGGGATATGGGGAATGCTGCCCAATTCCCTCCCTCCGCAGCCAGAAATCCCCACGAGCTGCAGCACAGAGCAGATGGCAAAGACAACCCCGTTGTACACCCCGGTCAAGCCACGGTTAAGAGCAGGATGTTAACAGTCCTGTTGCTGTGTAAATCTACAGCTGTGACACGTGTTCTCCATTTACTCCATTTCATAAAGGAGTTTGTTGTGAAACTACACTGGCCTTTAAC
>QWTY01009568.1:0-34948 GCA_008033365.1 Pseudorectes ferrugineus
TTAAAAGGTTCAATCCCTTAGGCAGAGGTTACGGATGCATTCGTGGCTTTGGTGTGTTTGAGTCTGTTGCCTCTGTATCCTCATGCGTTCAGAACTGCATTTAATGGAGCTGTTTTCTGTGGCCATCCTCGTTAGTGCTGCCTCCAGCACTGGCAGAGCCAGGGCTTGCCAGTGGCACAGCAGGTGCTGCTCCGGCCTTCCCACCCTCCACATGTGTCCAGCTCTGGCCACTGCCCCGGACCTGTGCAGGAGTTGCACAGCAATGAGGTGTGCTTCCCCATTTCCTTCTTTTAATTCCTTCCCCTTGAAGTTTTTAATGCTGTGGGGGCATCTGTGGCTCAGCAAATGGCTGCTTCTCTTTTCATGCAGAGTATTTCTTCTTAAATGTAGCCACGCAACCATTTACACTCTGATCTTGTGTTGTAACTATGTGATTAAACAGCAGAGCTCATCAGGACATGGGACACGTTTCTGAAAGCCTCTTTGAATCCCTTTTGCTCACATGGATCTGTCTTAGGGCACCTGGGCCAGGGCATGTTTGTTTGTGGGTGAAGCAGCTGAGACCTGATGTCATGATGGCGCACAGCAAGCTGTGGTCATGGGCTGGGTTTGGAAGGAGTGTGCTGCTGGATGGGTAGTCAGAAAAACTGCAGTATCTGTGCTTGTCTGGAGGGTGGACGGGCTCTGACACAGGCGGATCACCCCAGGTTCACTTTGTGGAAGCCATGATGGGCTAGAAAGATGATGCTGCAGCATCATCCTTCGTATAAAGGCTGTGGTGTCTCCCATCATGGAGGCAAGCAGAGAGTGTTTCTTGAGTGTGAGTTTGAAATGTGGTCACTTCTGAGGTGCAGTGTGGACACTGAGGAGTTGCTTGGCCTTCAGAAAGCTCCGTGAAGCAACTGACCACCTGTGTGTGCCTTGACTTCTCATGCTATAACAAGAAGAGCCCTCCCTGATCATGTCCTTTTTTTTGTGAGAGTGAACACATTGATAGCCTGGGATCTTCAGGTTTGTGGTGATGGGGAAGTGCTCTGAAGGGTCACAAGGATAAATAAGGATTTCAAGCTTATATTCAGTGCTTCAGGACTGCTCTGTCCTTCCTGGTGACAGTCAGTCACTAGGATGGAGCAAAACCATCAGCTGCTTTCTCTTCTTGCAACACAAATTTAATTTGGTCCATGTTTTAGTGGAAGATAATATATACAGAAGTAGTAGGATGGGTGAGATGTGGTCAGAAACTCTGTCACTTCAGGAAGCTCACACATCATCTGTTCCCATTGAGCACCTGGCCACGTCCCAAAGTAGTACCAGCACGCTGTATAAATTGATGATTGTCATGGTCAGCTACTTTCAGAAGGCTGAAAGATTACATATGGGGCAAATTTTAAAAACTCTTCAATAGTTCTGTTCTCTATGTGGAAAATAAACACCCTTTTCTCTTAGTTTATCAAAAGGTAGGCAAACCCGGAAAAACTTACTCAGAAAATATTGATAGATTTTTTGTATATGTCAATCTTACTTTAAATTATTTCTGGTTAGGGATATTGGAAGGTTCCTGGCACTCCACGAACTGAATTGTTTTGCTTCACCACTGAGTGTTTTGTGCAGCTCGTGCTGAGAAGGATACAGACATTCCTCATGCCTTGTGAGGAATGTTTATTAGGAATGTGTTTTAACTAGAGTGTTGCAAACCTTACAGGATCAGATTGTAAACTTCATCAAAAAATCCTGAAAAGAGGAGCAAAATAAAAGGCAGCTTGACGGACAAGTGCCAGCTTTTTCATGAGAAAAACTGCTGAAACTTTGCCTGTAATTTCTCTTGGCAAATGGTCTCCAGCACTAATATCAATGTGTCATGTAAGCTGTAAATGAAAAACATATTCCTAAATTTGCTCTAAATTGTAAACATTTGGCTCTGTGGAATTCAAATGGCTTAATCTCCCCAGGTGGTTTAAAAAATGCAGTTGCACTCTTTGTAACTACTGTAGTTTTTGGTGAGTCGTTCTCCTGCGCTGCCCCTGTGAGTCTTGTGCTTCTCCTGGTCACCCACAGGAGGGGAGTGAGAGAACCTGTCTGCCTTTCCTGCTCTGAAAGTGCTCTGAGCTTTCTGGTCTTTCGTAGTGATGCCTGGTAACTGTTTGGGTAACTGTGTGTGGTAAGCGATGGTCAGATCAAACCTGAGCAGGAACAGCTCTTCCTCTGAGCTGTCTTGGGCCTCCCTATGGTTCAACTCAATCCTATATTAGTTACTTTAATAAATGTCTTGGCTGCACACAGTCCCAATTTTTCTCACTAGTGGCTGGAATTTACTGGGATCAAAGGAATTCAAGCTCTGTTCACTTTCCTTGTTCATGCTGTTCAGGCTGAGGAGCCCCACTTGGGTATGATCACATTTTAGTAATTGATTCTTACTTAAAATAATGGCCTTTTCACCATATGAGAGTGCTCTGAAACTTTAATTGTAATATTTTTTATCGATTTATGTGTAGCATGATATAGGCTGGGTTCAGGTCTCCTGAATGAGGTACTGAATCGTGTTCTGCACTGTCTTTGAATTACTTGTTAAGTAATGTTTATCATGTGCTCTGTGATCAGGACCCCAGCTGACCCAACAGGACTGTTCTTTCTCAGCCCTCTTTTGCAGTCATTCCCCATCCCAGTCTGTGATGGAAAAGCTACTGTGGTCATTCAGACTTGAGAAACACTTTCTTGCTGATACTGCTGCTTAATTTCAAACGTTGATTTTGTTCTCTGGGAGGCAATTGTTCTGTTTGTTGCTAACACATATTTTGTACAAGCTGCTTTTGAATGACTTACAGTTTTTTTATGCTTAATGAAAAATGTTGCTTCTTTTTGCTATATTCAAAAGCTTGAGCTCCTGGATCTCTGATAAAATGGCACCTTTTAAGACCTTTAATAATTTCTGTGCCTTTTTGGTGACCTCCTCAGTGCATCAGTGTCCTTGCTGAATTGTAGATTCACTACTGCCTTTTGTCAGTGTCGTGGTAGCACAGCTTTCACATTTCTAATTGAAATCCTTCTTTACATTGTTTCCAAAATTTGCCCAGGACCTAAGAATTTTTCTTTTTTTTTTTTAACTTCCTTTTTCTAACCTTAGAGTTGACTGTATAGTAAATAGGAACAATGTTCTTTAATCTTATTATATAATCACTATTACTTTTGAATTTGTAATCCCATGCAAAAATATACTGGACTAATTTGGACAAGAAAAATTTTCAATAAATCTATGTTGATTATCAGTAAGTTTCTTACCCTCCTTCAGTTTGTTTTGTATGCTGCTCTATTGTGCTTAAAACATCTCTTGAAAGGGTAGATTGCTTTTGATAACTCAATTGCATGTTTTATATTATAATTTAATTTTAGGTTAACAAATTTCTGTTACCCATTATTTCTCTATTACTGTCAATAGATTTGTTGATTTAGTACCAGCTACTGGTAAATGCTGTTGAAATCAACACAGGTTTTGCTGCTGACTTCAGTTGGATATGAAAAGTTTAAGTGATGTCTGTGAAATTCCTGTGAGTGCCTTATTGACATCCTGGTTAAAATGAGAACAAAAGGTAATTTGTTTAATTTACATGTTATTTCCAAGTGTGTCACTGTGCATCCCCTCATAAAGTACTTCCCTGGCCCATTAAAAAAGTTTCTGAAAAGGCCATTCCTCTGTTTTCCTCTCAATGGATGTGATAAAGAGTATTTTACTGTGTTTAGGCAATTGCTTTTACTGGAAGTGGTGTTTGCTGGTTTAGAGTAGAGTAATTAAAACATATGGAATTATCAGCACTAAGTAAACTGCCTTTCCATGGTCTGAATTTTTTTGACACAGTAATAATTATAGAGAATGTATCAGTGTATATTTGTGAGTGTATGTTTGTGTAGGAAAAAAAAAAGATTAATTATCCTGGAGAGATATTATCATTCTATTAGCATAATGTTTTTCTTTCTTGATGATATACCTTAGATTACCAGGTCATTTAGGAGAAATATATTTTACACACACATATACAGAGATACCTCATATGTACAGATCAGTCATGTGCTATATTTAGCGTGTTTTAAGTAAAATGGCTCAAACTAGAGAAAGAATCAAATAACGTTTCAGCACCTATGAATTTATCTTCTAAGTGTCAGGTGACAGTAACTTTAACAGTCAAATAACCTTTAGCCATTGTGAGGGATTTTAAAAGAAAAATTGTATTTTTGATTTAGCCCGTAAAAGGGGCTATGATAGTCAAAGTGCAGTTTCTGGATTTACTGTTGAAATGGAATTACATCTTTATATGCTAATACCAGTTTAAGCACAAGAGTTTTTACTTGAATATTTGGTTTGTATTTCGATTACTGCCACATCTGTAAATAATACAAAACAAACCCTTAACCTTTCCAACCATTTCTTTATTTGGTTATGGTTTAACATCTAGAATAGGATTCGTGTTTACAAAAGCAAGTAGCAGCCATACAAGTTGGTCTAATAGGAGCATTTATTTTTTCTTACTTGCTCTCTGCCACTTAGATTCTCAGACCACCGTGGCTACAACACTACTACGGTCCTGTGAATTGGTACTTATAAATAGTAGGCAGAGTAAAACACAGGAAGAGGGTAGTAAAGAGGAAAATGCATGAAGTGGAATGTGAATAGCAGGTATTTTCTCTGCGATCATTTATAGGGCATCTCTTCCCTGAGTCAGCAGCCTTCCTGCTGATACAGTTCCCTTCATATGCCTCTACTAGTGTTGTCCAGCCACTCTGCCCTGCTTTTTACTTTCTCCTTGAGAACCCCTTTGGCACCATAACCTTCTATAAAAATAGCACTTACAGAAACAGAGGAAGTGCTGGAGGACTTTTAGCTCAGGGCTTAAATACTTTCCTCAGCTAAGCAGTGAAATGAATTGAAATTTACTTTTCTAGACAAGGAGTCAAGGGATGCATGGAGCTAGGAATGAAGATATGAAGAATGAAAATAGTAAAAATTATTATACTTTCTGGCGGGGAATTGGAGGACCTAATGGATGACTGGAAGACCATCAGCATACAAACGCATGGTCTTTAATTCTGTAAAATCATTATATGAGGAATAGGTTATCCAGCCCTTTTCTGCTCAGGATAGTGGTTCTTCTTAAGAAATGTGTTTTTAGTCCAGAAACTAAATCAACAGGTGGTATTAAAACAATATGTTGTTAACATATGGAACATCTTAGCCAGCAAATAACAGTGCTCAGCTTGCACACACAAACTCTCCTGTACCTAAGCATTGGACTTGTTGGCTTTCTTTGCAGTATCTATTACGGATGTAAGGTGCATCTTTGAAGCCTACAGCTATTTCTTTGTGTGGTTGTGTGAAATTTATGTAGCATTTTTTAATGTGTTTTGCTAGTAATATTCCAGCTGGGTGTGCCCATGTTTCCTCACTCAGTGGCTGGAAACAGGCTTCTTTTGCCAGACGTTCTGTATGGCCTGGTCTTTAATGTAATTGTTTGCATTTGGTTGGGACCTAGCTAGTGGGTAAAACTGCATTTGCAGACAATTGTGTCACCTTAGTGCAGAAAGCTTTTCCTTGAAGAAAACCACAAACAAATCAAATTCTGCACTTTGGTTTGAAAGGCTTTGCACACAGTGCTCCAATTTTCTCCCTGGCTGTATTAGCATGAGAAGCAGCAGGTAATAACCCCAGCGTAATAACCCCTCTATGTGGGCAGACTTCTTTCCTCTTCCAAAACATGCACAAAAATCAGGTTTTCAAATCCCAAAGCACCAATTATCAAATGCAAATCTGTCAGGCAATACTGATCCTGCCCATTGCCCTGGTTCCCAGGGGTGCTGTGGCCGAGGAAGCCAGAAGCTCCCCTCACCCACTGGGGTTGTGTCCTGTCCCACTGGTACCACCGCTCCCAGCAGCTCGCTGGGCTGAGTCAGGGACATGGCCTTTTGTCACAGGGTTTTCACCCTGCAGGATGCGTTGGAATTAGAGTGGATTGTGATAGACAAATATTCTACTGGTAAACCTCTCCCTTCGTCGGTAGGACCAAAAGATACTCTGTTTACGTACTGTAAATGAGGGTTGTAAATTGAGGTTGGCTATAACCTGATACTCTCTCAATTCAAACCCCTGGACTCTTGATACTTTGCAGGCCTTTGAACTTAACAGTTTGTGATTCATTGTTACTATAATTCTTCTGTAGGGGCCCATCTATTTGTCTGTTTTTTCAATTACGTTATAATCAAATTTTCCTTTTAAATAATCTTCTGATTTGAACAGAATTCACTGTGTCTCTAAAATTCTTCAAATATCTAATTGCTACCTTTTTGGTTTTAGTTCTTTCTTGCTCAAGTTGTATCATGCAATAGTGGTAGATAAATGAAGCAGTGAAAGATACATTACTTGTACGCCTTATCAAAAGAACTCTGTTTTAGCTTTTCTCTTTCTTTTTGAGTATTTTAATGAAGGATTATGGAATCTGCTTGTATTACTATGAAATAAAAATAAATTCATGTAAGCCAAAAAAGATCCCTTTATCAATTGACTGAAGTACTGGCTGTATGATAATAGCTCTATTTCTTTAAAAAAACCCATAAATGACAAAAAAATGTTAAAAGAGTATTTATCTTGTGTCCTTATTCTGTTCCATTTACTTTATTTCTAGCATCCCAAAGGAAATAAAATGCTGTCATCTAGTGTGATATACAGTGAGATGATGAAGAAGAATCATCTTGTTCTTTTATTAAAGATGACCTACAAAGACATATTTCTTCTAAATTGGGCTTCTGCCCTTTTTTGAGATGTAAAAGGTCATTTGAAAAGAAAAAACAATTTTTCTCTTGATCTTCTTCCCTTCTTTCTCCAGAGAAACAAAACCACTGAAAGTGTAGCTTTTTAATAGCTGAATTTATTTTTATCCAGTGTTGTTTACCTCATATCAAATCTCCTTGTTCTTGCTGAAGAATCTGTTGGGGAGGGTATAAATGTACAGGATGAATTGCAAATATACGGGCTGTACCCATCTCCCAAAGTAAAACCCCTCCTGATGACATACTAAAGGTTGGCCTAAATATCAAAGATGTGAAATTTGCTTCAGAAGAACAACATTAAAGCATTCATGTCCAAAGGGCATGACAGATTTCAGGCTCTTCATTACCTGTTATCAAATATACCATAGTGAGAGTTCTGAGACTAAATCATGGTAGAGATAAGTAAGTAACTTAAAGATTTTCTCTCTACAAAACAGTTCAGTTAGAGCAAAAATGATTTCTGACTGTAAATGTGGTAATTCCGTGTGGCACCCATTCAACCTTCCTTTCACAGAGACAGCCTTGATGGTGACAGTAGAGTTACAATTGTCTCACTGCTTATTATTGCTCTTGTAATGAATCACACTTTCCATTTGGTCTGTCAAATTTAGATAGCATTCAGTGAAGTTTTGATGAGGGAAAGGAGAAACAATGATCTTGATGTAATGTTTCTATAATAGAATTATGCATGTTTTCAGAGCAAAGAAGTAAGGAAATTCTGATGCAGCTCTGCTTCCTAAAAGGACAGCTGTTCCTACCTATCATTGAAGGGACTTCTGGTTTTGTAGCCATATGTTTTAGGGTCACCTCTGTTTTTGCTTAATTATAAAAGCAAGGGAATTCTCCCAATGACTTGAGAGACGGTAATCCATCCAAAGGCATCCGATTATCAATGCATTTCTGCCTATGTCAGGTGGCCAATTTGATTACAGAGGAAGCTTCCTAGAAGTTAACCAAGGAATAAATTTAGTATATTGTATTTCCCTCCAGAAAGCTGCTCATCAGTAAGTGGCAATAACGAAATGTGAAGCTGCAGAGAAACAGCAAGATCAAGCAGAATATGATACTGTAACGAAGCTGCCAAGTCCAGCTAAAGAGATTAATATAAATACATTTCCAGTGTTAATGAAAAACGATGGCTGGAACTTTTAATTTATATGTGCACAGCCTTTGCTTTGGTACAAAGTTAGATGGTTTCTTTTGTCTTTCTCTTTTTGGAAGAATAGTTAATTCTTCCATTACAATGTATTTTCTGAGCTCGCTCGCTGATCTTTAGCCTCTATTTATCCATAATCATTCTTTGATCTTCATTTCTTTTTTGCTATAAGAGGATGTATTTCTCTTTGGTGGTTTGCCAGAACATCATTGCTAATGGATTTCTGATGAGCTAGAATTTTTACAATAGCCAGATAGAATAATATTCCAGTGGTCTGCAAATATGTAATGTACTGCCACTTGAATTAGGCAGCTATGCTGTAATCATAATTTGCTTTTTTCTTTGCCTGTCTCTTTGCTAGACTGTGGGAATTCAAGAGATGCAGTTCATCACTTCTTATGGAATGTGTTTGTTTTCCATATTTGGTGGTATGATTTATACAGTTTTGCAGCTGGGAATCTGAAAGACTAGGAGCTGATACTTCTGAATTTCTGCCTTTCCCTTGAGGACCAGGTTCTTGAATGTGTTTTTAGGGGTTTTGAGCTGTGAAGCTCATCTGAGTTCACCTTGATCCCAGTCCTGCTCTGTCTGGACATCAGAAATGCAGCACTTTAGGGCCGAGCATACAGGTTTGCTGTCTGATGCCACTTCTGCCCTTTAAATCCAGATTTCACTGACATCCTGTTGCATTTCCTCCCAAATAGCCAGTCAAATTTTTAATTTTTTTTTTTCAAACTTACTTTTATTCCTGGATGAACTCATTGTTGAAATATAGTAATAAGAGTTTGACATTAAATGTTTGAAAAGTTTATTTCCTTTTCCTCCTTCCTTAAAATCTCATACAAACATCCACTAAGACATGGTTTTCATGTAAGTACAAGCGAGGGAGAAAACTTCACTGAATGTCCCCTTAAGCTGCAGTCTAAGTTAAATTTCAGGGATACAGAGCACTTGCTGCTTCTGTGGACTTTTTGGACTTTGTACAGAACATTACCTTCAATCAAAGAAAAAAACCCGCAAAATTTAGATAGTATATTAATATATCTTTATCTTGGAATTGTTGTGATAACCTTCATGTTGGTGCATGGTGTACATGTACCAGTACAGTTCCACTATTAGCTAATTGCATAATTCAGTTGGAATGGGTAGAAGCTGTCAGAAAGTCTAAAGAAACATCTATTATTTGACAGTTCTTCACAAAGAGCACAATGAATTGTATCAGTACCTGTAGTAACTTCCTCTGTGCTTTGTTTTTAATAAATCCATGTATACACACACACACAGACACACACACGTACAGGTACATATATATACACACATAAACACAGAGGGGCATTTCTGCCCTCCCTCCCTCTCTCCACAGGTAGGGATGCATTTAAGACTTTTAGTAATTAATGCATGGCTCCTGTTCCTAATAGCAGCATAGAAAGGCTGATACTTACAATAGAATTGTCTAGACATTGTCTGAGTGTGCAGACAGTACAGCATGGTAGGTAATGCAAATTCTGGACTTGGCTTCTCATATGGGAGATGAACTTGAACTCCTAGTGGGATTCTTTCAAATTTTCTGCTTTCCATTTCTGTCCCACTCCCCACCCCAAATGAGCAGATTGAGCAAGAGGCACTTAGGCACTTCTGAGGAGTAAGATGTTTACAACTCTTTTTTCTTTTGCAGATAAATTCTAAAGGGATTTTTTTTTAAATTAAATACTCTGCTTTCATTTTGATTTCAGTTTTTCCACCTTGATAATTATGCAGGTGATTCCTGAGAGCAACTCTCCTTTCTTACAAAATGAACATGAGGGGAACAAGGCTGTATTACTGCTTGGTCCTTGCAAAGCCTGTCATAAGAAAGGGTTTGCCTTTGCCTTTAAGTACAATAGCTTAGTACAATATGATTGAGATTTTTTTGTATTCTTTCTGCACCTCTTTCTGTTATGGAGAAATCAAAGCAGCAACATGCTGACGCTTTACTGTGCCAGCAAGAATAAGGAAAGTATTCAAGTTGACGTTCAACAAGGAAAAGATGTGGACATTTTCAATATTTTTGTTGTAAGGAAAGCAGCTTTAAACTGTTTTCAGAATTGTTTTCAGGTCAGTGTAAGTCACTGAGGACATAATCCCTTCACCCCATGTTGCTGATAGCATAAGCTCTTTCTTACACACACTGGGAGAAGGAAGACCACCATGGTGCTACCTAATTGACAGTGTGGGTCTTGGGGGAGTGGCTGGGGAATGAACAAACCGTGAGTTGTTCTCTGTACTGTTGGCCCACTAGTCCTTCAATGTTTCTAGGCAGAAATCTGTGTGTTATTCAAACAAAAATACATCAAAAGATGTTTTAATACTCTTTTTTCAGCTGTGTCACCCAGCAGAAAAAGAGAATGGTAAAGAAATAGCACGAGGGCTATGGCAAACTTAGTCATGCTCCTCCTGCACTTGAGCAACTGCTGCCTTTCAGTTTTGCTTTATCCAAATCTAGTAGTTGGTTTTCAGTTATGCATTTCATATTATCTCTATTTAGACTTGTGTATAACATAAAATAATGTTATATGTCAAATATTGCCCTCGGGTGAACATTAGTAGTTCTGGTTGACTTCAGTAGGAGCTGCAAGCAAACATCCTAAAGAAAGAACTTTGCCTTGGACCTAAAACCCCTTTTGGTGCATTGCATATTCCAGGAATGTGCATCTCCCTTCAAAGTACAGAAGTTACAGGAATTATTAACAAGTCTCTTTCAGTTGACCTTGGAAAGCCAAACAGAAGGAGCTAAATACTGTATGGGAATAAGAGGCCAATGTTTGAGTACCTTTGAGATCCCAGGCCCTGAAATCTGCTGCCACCTAACCAAAGCATTTAGAATTTTGTAAGTCTGTGTGGACAATTAACACCCTAATCAGAGCACAGTGGCCCTAAATACCAGCTGTCTGTAGAAACTACTATAGATATGCTTACTGGGACACTGTAAGTGTTTGTATAATTTTTAAGCTGTATTTTTATTGTTATTGCATTGTAACTATGCAGTCATGTTTTCCCCTGGGGTTTCTGAATGCAGCTGACAACCTCTGCTGTGGGTTATAGTTGTTAGTTAAAGGAAGAGGCAGAACACCAATCTGTGGGAGGCACCTCACCGCTGTCAGCAGTGGAGCTGGCAGAGGAGCATTTCAGAAATCAAGAATCCTTTCCCCTCCACTTAGAACATATGGCAACCAAAATCTTCCAGTTCACTACAAAGGAGCCGTGAGACAAAAGAATTCAAATTGCCAGTGAAAGACTAAGCCAGAGCCAAGAATAATCAATATGCAGAGAAACCACCTGGAGAAGCTAAAAGGTGGAAGCTGTGTTAGGTATTTCGCAGCAGATTCTGATGATATTTTTATGCTGTTTTAAATGAGTGAAGCGGGATTGCCTGTCTGCTGGTAAACTGGGGACACAGCTGTCAGTAAACCGAAGCTGGAGTAAGAAATGTTTCTGTGTTCCTACGAGTTTCTTCATTAATGGGAAGGAGAATTCCCAGTGCCTAATGTAGAACTTGGACCAAGTTTGCCATCCTGACTGCGGGACCAGAGTCTTTGGCTGCAGAATTTGCCTTTCAGGCTCGATGGTTGTTGAGCATGTGTAGCAAATCAAAAGCTTTCCAACAGCCCAGTCTTTAGAGCATCTACCTGGGATGTGAGAAACCTGATTTGAGGAGTTTTTTCAACAAATCAGCCTAAGCAGGGATTTTAAAAACAGGTCTGCTAGCTGTCTTGTTTCCTTAGGTGTCTGTGAGAATTGACACTGGATAGATGCTAAACTGAGATAGAGAAATGCTTCAGTAATCTGTGGTAGCTGTTTAGTGATTAAGCTGGTGTCAGCATCAGTCTGAAGAACAACAAGAATTTGCTGCTTTAGTGACTAACAAAAGTTGCATTAAGTTAGAGGGTGTACAGATAAACTCCTGTTTATGAATTGTTTTTTTTTCTTGCTTTGCTTACAGATACCACAGCTATGCCTTGAAATAATTGCTTTTATTTAAACTGTGACCCTGTTTAGTAACTTGCAAATAAACAGTCATATTCCCAATTTGTATAATAAATGGGTAATGAGATTATATTAATATAATACCAGGGCTGGTGTTAGTGGTATGCATGAAGTGCAAGATTGAGTAGTCCTGTCTAGTCCCCTTTGTATAAAGGTAGTTTTCTCCCTTAGAACAAATTTACTGTCTTCAGGGTTATAGGAGTTTTTAACTGCAAAGTGTTTTTTAAAAGTTTTTCTACAATTAATTTTTTTTTAATACAAAAAAGATGTTAAACACAAAATGCAGATACAAAAACCCAGCATTAAAATAATATCAACACCCCCAAAATCTCAAGCTGAACGTCTGGTAAGAAACCAGGAGAGGTTTAACAACTTTTGGAAAATGTCATCATTTTTCAGCCTGTGTCCAGTTCTGAATGAACAGGATCTTATAATTTTCAGTTGACTCTTCCATTGTCCTTTAAGGAGGCTTGGTTGCCGAAATATCACACAGTTTTTGATCTCTTTCAGCATCAGTGCACCTGTGCTACAGAGGAGGCAGCTGATGCTGCCTTGTTGATACTGTCATCTACCTTCTCGCTCTGGTATTGCTAGATCTCAAAAAGTTTAGAAAATGGCTACTTGCTTTTTCTGTCCTTGCTGTAATTTGCTGCAAGCATTCACCTGTCACCACTATTGCATTTTCCATTGCATCCTTTCTATACCTATGTTGCTCCCATTGATTGAAGCTGTCATTTGGTATGATTTGATTTTATTTTTTTTAGAGAGAGAGAGAATACATACATATTGCTCTCCTGGTATCACACTGAGCCTGGCTGTTTTTTGTTAACCCAGTCACTGTTTTCTTCTTGTCAACAGTCACATGCAACACTTTGAACTGTATGGCTGGAAAAGCATTAATTTTCAGTGTCACACAGGTGCACTGTCTTTGTGATAAATTTTTCTTCAACTCCATGATACTGAATGTGATGGGTGTCTGGAATTAGACACTTTCCAACTGTTGTGAGAATACTTGATGCAGGAAAGTATACCCTTTATCAAGTGCCCCTTTGAACCCTTCCAGTGTGAGTACTGCAGTTACTGAGCTTGACATCAAGAGCAGCATGACATTGCTCTTGCAGTCCCACAAGTGACTTTTTTTCAGCAATGCCTCTCCTCCTCCTTCTCTTGGGACTTTGCCTGACTGTCTTCTTAGCTCGCGTGCTGCATTGTCTCTTCTCACATATGGTTATTTTTGCTAAGGACATCAGGTCCAGGGCATTTGCGTCCCTTAACTTTATTGCACATTAATTTCAAATTGCATTTGCACTTGGAAAGAATGAGCTGTCTCCATGCTGGAAACATAAGGATCTAAGTAATCAAAGGGGTTTTTCATCTTGCCCTCAACCTTTGCTTAAAGTTTTAATGTGGTTCTCTTAATTTTTAAATTTTCAGGTACCATGTGGTATCTGCTGCACTTTGGGGCTACTGCGCCCTGTATGGATCTTAGTCCTGTACCAGTTCTGCCAAAATACTGCAGAGCATATTTCTGTGTTCAAAAAGGGGAGATTTCAAGGTGACCATACAGGTATATTTATACACAAACATTGTTTTTGCTGTTCTGTTTTGTCCTTAGCTACTGTTACGTTTAGCAGCCTCATGGTGTTTTCACTGCATGCTCACTACTTGGCTACCCCTCATAACTTGGGGGGTTGCCTCTATAACAAGGGGTGACTTACAAAACAAATCACCTCTTCCTTCAAGGCAACAGTCTCCATGCTTGCAAACTTTTGTAAGGAAAGGAATCTCTAAGACTTTCCTCAGTGCATAAATATCAAGTTGTTATCGTAGCAGCAGCCCCAGTGCTTTAATCCTCACCACCCCTCTTGAATTGCCCCAAGATCTGTGTCAGGAGCTTGATGGTGATGGTGGGGTTTTTTTACTCAGAAGTCTTGGGTTCATTTGGGGTTGTTTTTATATGGTTTCAAGCTGTTAGAAAACTCTTGTTGTTATCCACGGTGACAGCTTTGTTTTCTTGTACGTTTGTCATATAGGGTATTGCCCATACAGGTTTGCAACTATTACTTATACTTAACAGAAGGAATACCTATCACATGATGAATTTTGAGGTATGTGAACAACCCGCTATATTTTAAACAGGGTAACCTTTCCTGCCTGCCCCCCTCTCTCCTTTTCTCCTTTTTCTCCTTTCTTTGGGAGTAAACATTCACAAACACCATTTAATGTAGTGTATAAGATCAGTATGCAGCTAAACTCCAGAGAAATGTTTTGGACTAAAATCAACATATGTATGTTTCTCTTGCAGCGTGGAATAATCTTCTAGTTCTGATGCGTACATAGTTTTTACATGAGGATTGCTCTTTTCCTGTTGTGGAGCCCAGTGCTCCTACTTTTATAAACAGAAGATTATTAAGTACTTCCAGGCCTGTCTTATTCCGGATTTCAATTTACGAATGAAATAGAGAGTCAGGATCATTGTTGCTTTTAGATTGGTCTCAGATACTTCTAATTGCTTCCTGATGCCCCAGGATATTCATATTCTGGTCCCACTTATGTTTTTTGTCTCAAGTGTCTGAGGAAGGCTTGGTGCTTGCCCCAGGTAGCTATTTGCATAGCGTAGAGTTACTGTGTGCACGAGCTTCTTCCGTGTTTGAGCTGCCTTGGTAGCCCACCCATCCTGCGTGTCCAGTGGTTGTTTGCAGTTAAAGGGAGAGCAAAGGTGACCCAGTAGCCAGAAGCACCCCTGGGGGTGGGCAGTCCCCAGAGATACCACTGCTTCACTTACAGTCCTGGGCAAATCACTTCATCCCTCTGGAACTCGGTCCGTGTCTGTCAAGCAGGGTAGTAGGCAGTCTGTAACTTGAAAGGGTGCTGTGGGCATTAACAGGTTAAAGAGTATAAGCTGCTCACCTAGGAGGTGAACTCAAAACATGGGGGTTGAATGCAGAGCTTCCAAACACCAGGGCTTTAACTTAAACATAAATATACATCCCAGGACCTAGTGTGGTAGTAATTTGCTGAGTGGTGCACAGAGACACATTGTAATATGCACTCTCAGGAATGAGGTATCCTCTGATACTTTGATGGTGAAAATGGGTGGGCATATGTCAAAGACAGCTACTAAATTGAAATGAAAACGGGATAAAGCTGTGATGTCTTGCATGCTGAAACAATCGGCAAGAGAAACACTGTGGCTTTCAGCTCACTGCTTTTTCCATTTTCCCTTGGCGGGTTAGAGCTATTTTTAAACTCAGTATCTTTTAAATAATGCATAAGTTAACAATAGAGACTTATAGTACTGGAAAAAACCACACGAGTGAGCTTAAAAAAACCCAGAAAATCCTACCCAGGCTGCTTCCAGGAGGGTCTCCGGGAGGAGCAGAGCACACTTGTCTCTTCAGTTTCCAGACATCTTTTGCAGAATTCCTTTTTTAGAGCAAATCTCCTGTCTTTGAACTGAAATTTTTCATTTACAAAGTGCCTTCCCAGTCAAAACAACTGAATAATCCCTCTGCTGAGAGAGGTACATCACTTTGTGGGCCTTATATTTTGACACAGCACAGCCCAGTCTGGCTGTGAAAGTACCTTGGCACCTTTGTATGTCAGGGGGAGTGTGGGGAAAAACCTTTTCCTCTGGGAACGGTATGCTGGGATGGTTCAGCTGAGCTGTGCAACCGCAGCTACTCTTGTTTTTCCAAGCAACACCAGATCTGTGGTCCATGTGCTCCATGGCTATCCCATGCACAGGCAGCCAAACCACCACAGCTCGGATATCCATGAACCTGAAGCACTAAATGGCTGCCTGTGGAAAAGGAAAGCCTAGGAAAGATGGCCAGCAGGGCCAGGGTTACGTCCACATGGCTTTTGCAGCCTGTTTCCAGTGGTCACACTTTTGTCTCTGTAGCTGGCATACATCCATGGAGAAGGATGAAGGGAAAGTGGTGGCTGGGAACATTGTCACCACCAGACCAATTTATCTGG
The DNA here is from genome assembly GCA_008033365.1 of Pseudorectes ferrugineus. Taxonomy (NCBI): domain Eukaryota; kingdom Metazoa; phylum Chordata; class Aves; order Passeriformes; genus Pseudorectes; species Pseudorectes ferrugineus. The sequence goes on from QWTY01009568.1 coordinate 15,971, forward strand.
CCCTGATGGCTCTGAGAAAAAAGGGGTTGCAGGGACTGAGCCGCTGGGCAGATTAATTATCCTGGCAGCTCCCAGATTTGTGACCTGTGCGTCAGGAGCAGAGGGGAAGCCACAGCAGCCTGCGTGTGAGCCCTGCCAGCAGGCGAGACTGCACGGCTGATCTTGGTCCCCCTTGCGTGTGACCTCCAAGAGTGGCTGGGCCTGAGCTGGAGGGGTGCAGCTGCTCCACTCTGCCCGGCAGGGGCTCAAGCAGTGAAGTTAGAGGTGGAGCAGGACTGTGAAATTAAGAGTGTTCCCAGGGGATTTGGGTCTGCTGCATTTTTCATGTCATCCAGATCTAGTTTTGCTAATGAGACCTCTGACTAAAGGAATGGGAAAATGTCAGTTTCCAATAATCCTTGTTTGCCTTTTTTTCCTAAAAAGTGAACTTTAATGATCTTAAGGGAAAAGAGGGAGAAGTATTTAGGGATCCAGTATCAATCATGTAATTTTATTCCCTTTCACTGGTGTCAAATGCTTTTATACTATCTTGTAGACAGTAATAAATATTCATGTGGGTGGAAAGATAGCACTTCTTTTTTTTTTTCCCCAAGTACATTTGGAAATAATTTGCACTCTGGTTGTCTGAAAAATTACAGTTCTGTGCTGGTTTTCAAATACATTATTTTAATACTTCATGAGATATTTTGGGTGAAATGGTTAGGGACTTGGAACTATTTCACTGTAAGAATTCTTTTTTATCTCTTTCCTTAAATTTCCAAGAATTTGTATACAGAAGATTTTATTATTGATTGCTTTTGGTAGAGAAGGCTTACTAATGAATGTCTGTTCTTAAGACAATAGTGAATTAATATTAAAGAAGTAAAAGTAGTACCAGTATGTTAGTCATAATCCAGTAATTGATGTAAGAGATAAAAATAATCATCAACCTTATACCAGCACAGCAAATTCTTTTAAGAATATTTGTAATTCCTTTTTGTGTCACTGACAGGGGTGACAATTTGTGATATCTGTTTAATTTAGTAAAATTAACCTTAAAGTGGTGGGTGTAGTACATGTAGTTTTTCAGGCTATTGTTCATGGTTTAGTGTCAAGGGGAGAACTCTTAAATGTTTCGGGGTGAATCTCAGTGGAGATTTGGAGAATATATTCTTTCATTCACATAGTAACAGTAAAGAATGAGGGCTCTAGTTAAAAACCCATGTGTCAATTACAAAGCATTTTGTAGAGGTTGTGAAGAAGGGATCAGTTTGACTCCATCTTGCAAAATGTGTCATACTCTGTTTTTGTAGCATTGCATGTATGTATCTCCTCTGCGGATTTACCCAGATACACGACTGGGCACTTCAAACAGCTGGCGTAGGTGGGTTTTGCCTTTTACAGTCTCACAGGCTGCATGTGTGCCTTGTCGCTCCTCACACTGAAGGCCTAAGGACACAGTAGGTGGTGTGTGCTCCCCGCTGTGCCTCTCATCCAGCTTTGGCTGTATTTTAGGATGCCCAGCTGGTCTGCAGCTGTTCCCAGAACCTCTACTTTTCCTCCCCCTTTTCCTGCCCCTTTTTGTCCCCTGTTGGATTCTTTCAGAGAGTTGCACTGTTGTTTCCTGTCTCTCCAAGCTTGTTACTACAGGTGAAGTGACACACAACAGTCTTGTGGCCTCTGCCCTGTGGCCTGTGTAAGGAATTGACACTACTCTTTGGCTTTTCCAGTGGAGCACTAAAAATTATTTAGGTGAACTATGTCTTCAGGTCATATGTTATTTGTAATATTTTATTCATTTTCAGACCTAGAAAGATGCTTTAGACCAAAGTCGAAGTATACATTGAGGAGAAAACCTTGCCCTCAGCCTCTAGTCCCAGGTCCATGCACAAAAGCTAGAAGAACATGAATGCCTTCATGCTCGGAGAGGTCTTTGTCTCTGAGGATGTTCCCAAGAAAGAAAGCTATCTGCAGCATCCTTGGGAAGGCTACCTTCACTCTGTTCTCATTTCCTAGGCTTTAAAACTTTGCAGCCTCATGGCAGCAGTGTCTGTTTTCAGGAAGCTTCTCCCTCAGGGCATGATCCATGGAATAACACCACAGGTAACGTGGTGGATGATCACATGCCTGAGCCTGTGCCCCAGCCCTGGTTATTCTCCTAGGAGAGACTTAAAGTGGCACCTCACACCTTCTGCTTCTGGCATCTTCAGTGGTGCTGCCCTGCAATGGCTCTGTGGGCTGGGGGGATTTCTTTCACACACCCTCTCTATGTAGATGGTCACACATAGCCATTTCTTTTTTATGACAGATGGATTGAAAAGTTTATTATTCTTATTTAGACTAAAATAAAACCCACTGTTGATGTATTTATTTTTTTAAAATGGAAAGTCTTCTGGTCCTTGAAGATCCTAGAGGTACAAATCCACCTCAGTTCTGGCCAGCTCTGAACACGTAATGGTAGAAATCTTCCATCTGTAAGATAAATGTTTAAAAGTCTCAGCAATCTCAATTGAAATTCTGTCTAATTAGTTTTTGGAGTTGTGTGAATTCTGTTGTGAAATTCTACAGTAGGCTTGCCAGTGATAACCTGTGTTTTTTATCAAAACTAAAATAAATAATTGCTGTAAAGAGAAGATGATTTTCTATTAGAAAAACAATGTGTATTTTTGCCAAAATACCATCTAATTTATCCATTTTTCTGAGAAAACCAACAACAATAATGGAGTTTGGGCTTTTTTTTGGCAGTAGTTTGTTTTTCTTCTTGATGGGTGAGAAACAGCAACAGTGGGAGGAAAGGCAAACAAAAACATTCTTTAAAAATATTGCAAAAGCTTTTTAAGTCTTGACTTACACCAAAAAAAATCTACATTTTAGCACTTTCACCAACTTTGACTTAACGAACTACTTTACTTTTGTGCTTATTATTCTTTTGGTTTCTACAGGCTTTCTTTTTTTCTCCCTGGATGAAATACTGCATTCAGTGTTTCATTCACTATTTAGTATGTTGTGGTTACCCAGTCATTGACTTCTCTTCAGTTGTAGTGTAGGGTTCTATGCTGCACAACTATGAAAAAATTGAGTTTAAGACAAGAGTGTTATTGTGCTTTTGGAAATGATATTTTGCAAGTCTGGGATAGTAACTCGTTTTTTTTCCATGTCCTTTTATAAACTCATATCATAGTACTGCTAAAATATGTATTTGTATCCTGAATAAAATGCTGGGGCTCAAGTGGCCAAGTAACAAAGAATAATTACTTATTTTGAATTGTTTTCAATTCATTACAACAAGTTGCTCATTTAGAAAAGATGAATAAGATTCTATTTTGGTGTGTTTCTCTTATTTAAAAATCTTTGAAGATTAAAAAAGGAATTGCTTGGGGGGAAACCGATTTGGACAAAAATGTTAATACACTCTTTCTCATTAGACAAAGGGGTCTGGTATTTGTGTGTTGAATTACTACTAGAGAACGGAAACTCCTGATTAAACTGATAAAAGTGTAAAGCTTATGTGCTATTTCTGGTCCATTTAGGGCATGGCAAAGATGGTAACAAAGTAGAACTTTCTGAGCTTTCACTGTATGGTCCTTTCTATGTTTTAAAATACACTGAAAAATGAAATGAAAGGATTTTGGGATACAAAATTATGATACTGCACAGAACTATATCAACATACTGTGGGCAAAAGCCTTTAAATACTTGGACTGTGTTTAGATAGTGGGGAGGGAGAATGCTGGTCAGATAGCTTAGGGGGCTTCATTTGGCTTCAGGAATGTGATCACCTCTGGGACACTGGATGGATTTGCTCTCTGCTCCTGTCTTTTGCAATTTTAGTTTGTTTGCAGTTCTACACGTCTCGTCACCTTTCTGAGGTGATGGTGTGATAGTATAAATAATACTACTTTATTATAGTACAACTGGAGTATAAGTAATATAATAATAAATATATAAACATAAATAAATCTAGAGAATAGCTGTACAGTATAAATAATCATTCTTTTACCATCACTTCTGTTGAGTGTGAGGCTGGGGTTCTGCCTTGCTGCAAGAAGCAGCTCCTGTGCTCTACTGCACGCCAGTGCTTTTGAGTAGCACGTCTAAGTCTGCATTTTCTGAGTAAGTGTCACCTTTCACTTCATTTTCTGTGAATGAAGCTAAAGCACATACATGGATTCAGGCAGGCATACCAAAGTATACTTATAGACCCAATCACTGAAATCTGAAATTAAGATGGCATGAGTGTTGCCTCATCTCAGAGGGTTTAGGTCTTTCAGGGGCTGAGTGCCCTTGACTCTCACTCATTTAAGTGGGAATTGGGCCGCTTCTCTTCGTGCATGCTCAGATTACATGGACTGAAATATGAACATCATGTCTCAGAACAATATCATCATTCTGCATATGAAGGAAATTTCTCAAACAGCTTGCAATACCTAGAATAGCACTACTTCATCTCCTGCTTCTCAGTTACCTCATTCTAAGATGAAAATGTTTTCTCTCTTCACCTTGTCCTTAATGTGTGCTTCCTGCTGATATTATATATTAATTCTGCAAATGCATTTTTGAACTTCAAAGAGAATTTTAGGCTGCAAACTGTTAAAAAGTGAAATGTTGTATAAAAGGATGTTTGAGTTAAGGGAGAACACATCTACTCTATTTTTAATTTGTTTAAATAATGTTAATTTTATACTATTTGTATATATGGCTTAAGACTATAGAGAATGTATCATTGCATTTCAGGAGATTGCTCGTGTTTCTGGTATTAAATTGAGTTCTATTTGAGGAGATTTTAAATTCAAATTCAGTACAAAAAACAAAACCCATATATATTTGGATAGTTTCTGTGTTATTTTTCATGTCTTCCACAATGAAAAGTTGTAGGGTTTATTGTACCAAAATGAAATAAGCTTTGAAAATGCTGGAATTCTCCATGAGAAATTTGTTTATACCCCAGAGACTCCGCACCTCAATGAAGAGAAAGCCTGTTGTATTTAGAAAAGGGTTCTGCTCTGTTAAGATTTGTCTCCCTTTAAAATATTTCATAAGAAAGTGTAATGTCACTAGATTTCAGTGATGACGGGCACTTCTTGTAATGCAGAAGGTGTAGCAGGTCTTGGCTCTGCTCTCCTAACCAAAATACGAAACCTGTGTAAAGTCTGAACTCAGTAAGGTGATGATACAGCTGTTGGAGGAGCAGGAGTCTGTTCTGCAGTGTATCATCCATCTGCCACTGGTTTAACCATGTTTTCCCACAAATTAAGTTTCCTTTAAACTTGGGTGTATCCCTAGGGTTCCCTTACACATTTGTATTCTCATTTTGAATGTTTTAACACTTCCATATTTTTGGCCAAAAATACCAATCTGAAATGCACAATGCATATTCTGGATAATGAACTGATTTTCAAAAGTGCTGTGTTTTCAAAAGTGCTTTGTTAATGGATATAATGAATGCTTAGCAGCTCAAAATGTCTTGTGTGTAAGTTCTTGAGAGAAAATGTCAATTTGGGAACAAAGAGGGAAGATAACTGACAGTAAGTCCAGGAGACTTAAAGCAAAGCCTCTCGTATCTCAGATATGCCAACATTTTCCAGTTAGTCTTGTTTTTGCTTCCTTTGGTCCAATGAATCCCTTGTATAGCACAGAGTGGAAATGATGGAATTGATTACAATCCAAGTGTAGTCTGAAGAGCAATGATTAGGTTACACATCTTTTTAGAGAGACTCCAGTTATAGTCCTTGATCTGAATCAAGCAAATCAGGGCTTTGAATGTGAGTGTCCAGAGTTGGTTCTTTGGCTATATGGAGCTGTTTTTTGGGGGGGAAGAAAAAAAGTTTTAACTGTTACATTTCGGATTAAGGTTTCACTCTGGAGAAGCTGGAGGAACTTTTTTGGTGTAAAACCACTTGTTGGAAATTCCTGGCCAGTGCTAATTAAAAGATATGTTTTCAGGGCATCTGAGGTGTCTCAGACATCTTGCTATCTGTCCTTACACTCTAATCCTCTAACTGCAATACAGCATAGTTGATTCCACTTTCACACATAGCTGGTCCGTAAGGAAAACAAATGTACAGGAAGAATGCATTTATTCCTGTGAAGGCATTCCTTAAACTTAGTCACTTTACTTCTGAATTATCTTTTTTGTAAGTTTCTGATTGTGGCAATCAATGTTTGAGATTACATCACCCCTCCCCAAACACTGATAGCTATATGCAGAGTCAATAAGCTTGGAAGAAAATATTCATCAATGTGTATGTCTTTGTGATTTAAGAAACAGCTATATTTATTTTCCTGAATTGCAGTTTAATTCTTATCTCCAAATATTAAGATAGAGTGCTGCAGATTTCAGTTGTACTAGCAATGTTACCAGATGTACTGAAAATATTCCCATGAAAAACATTACAGAACTCATTAATTGGTCGTAGAATTGTAAATATATCTGGCTCTGGTTTTTTGAGGGGAAAAAAAGTCTGGGTGTATAAAAATATTTATAACCCTGTATGTTTTCTAACTTAAAAACCATGAGCATCCTTGGAGGTTGGTTAGCTTTAATTTATAGTTTAGCTCAGAATTAAATTCTACAATATTATGTGGAGCTTTTGGAAGGCTTTTTCTTGTTTTTCAAGCCACATTAGCCTCCCTGATGATTGCTTATCAAATTCGTTGCACTCTAGAACTCGAGTCTTAAATCCAGCTTTTATTATAAGCAACACATGACATGTTAGGAGAATTATTTTTAGAAACATAAATAATTGAAAGTAGTGAGCAAGATTCTATAAATATGTAGTAAGGACGATAATAAGGATATCCTTATACATTTTTGTACTGACAAGGAGAATACAGTCTTGAATGTGTGCTTGTCAGTGTGAGCTGTAGGTATAAACTGTGGTGCCCTTTATCTGAATTAATGTTGTCAAAACCATGCATGATGTTCCCTAAGAACTGATGAGCACTGTTGTGAGAGGCTCTTGAACTCTCTGCTGAGGTGCTGGATTGTATTCCCAGAGTATTCCCCTGCCTGATTTTCAGAGGTGCCTAAATTAGGAAGCAAATCTCCCAGGATATTTGTAGCCAGCAGGGAGAGTGTGGGCTCCTGCAGAGGGTGGTCAGGGCAGGAGGCTGGTGGGAGGGTAATGTCTTGCCTTTGTGAACAACTACTCTCTCTCTCTGCTGGTTGTGGAGAAGGGCATCCCATAGGGACCAACCTCCCAGCTGGTTGCCCTGTTTCCCCATGGCTCAGCAGAGTGAAGAAAGGGAAGGATGGTTTCCTTGTCTCTTTAAAAAAGTCCTTCTATATCTTTGTTCTGCTGCAGAGGTTCCTTTAGGACACTGGGTTACCTTAGGATGAGGACAAGTGAGGAGCTGGAGCAGTTCTTTTGTTAGAACAGTGTGAGCACATCACTGAGATTGCCAAGCAAAGATGACAGGAGATTTGAAAGTAGGTTTCTTGTAAAAATGCTTGGTCAAATTCAGACTCGTCATTCACTGAATTAAAATTTTAATTAGAGGCAGCCCTACGTTCAGAGGCAGATCATAGCTAGAGCCATCTGCACGTGACCAGGTCCCTGGCTGAGGCGATGGCTCTGCAGATGCTGGGAGTGCTCCCCGCCGCAGACCCCATCAGCCAGCTGTGTTCTCACTTCTGGATTTGCGAGTGGACCCTTGGGTGAGCAAAAGGACAGGACTGCCAAGAGGAATGGTGGCTTTCAGAAGTGACACTGAGGTCTCTATCCCCTGTCTCTTTGCTGTGGAGGCTGTTAGAGGCCTTGTGATGAGGTGCTCTATGAAAGGAGCCATTCAGGATTAGAGTCAAAGGCTCTGAGGGGAAATATACTATTCTGTGCTCTTCAGGGCAGTTCTTTTGTTCTTTCAAGGCTTTCTAACACACTGCTATATAGCGTTTAAGAGGGTCTGCAGCTGTTCTGCACCTTTAGACTTTTTTTTTTTTAAATGGACATGCTGGCTATGCAGTTGCTTTGTGAAAATTAAGTCTTTCTAAACAGACTTAAGTTTTTGTCTTGATTATATTCAGCTGTTTGGAAAGACATTAATTTGGTGCCCTTTGAAGGGAAAAAAGGCATATGCCAAAATGGTAGAATATGTTCCTTCTCACTTCTGCATCTGCTGGAATTGATTGCACACTTCATCTGCTCCTGCAAGATGCACTTTGCACCATCACTGTAGTGCTTTGCTGTGCCATGTTCAAAATGTAGCTGTTTGATGCCAGATAGTTGCCAGATTGCAAAGAATGCCCCGGTCTGAAAAGCCAGGTGCACAGCCTGACCTACAGAAAATAGGACAGTCTGGAAAAGAAAAAGGAATAGGTAATAACCTCTAAATGAAGAGGTTAGTTCTTTGAAAAGTAGTGATTGGAACTGGCACACTCAAGTATGAAGATCCCTTTTCATCCTGGAGAGAACACTTCACGATAAAAATAGATAAGATTAATAGATAATAATAAATAAGATATTTCTTAGAAATCTGTTCTCATTATAAATGGGTGTATAATGTTTCTGTCTATAGTCATATCATGGCTGAAAGATGAGAGGCTGCAAGAAAAGACAAAATAGTCATAAGGATTTGCATTATCACAAAAAAGAAAATTTTTAGTTTCTGCTGAAATCATAAGCCTGCTTCATTGAGGCAAGCATTCTGGAGATGTAAGGAGGTGGTGATTCAGATTTAAAACTCTGTGGGAAGAATTCAATATACTTGGATCTGCTTTGACCCTGCCAGTGTTTCCATCCTGGGATATGTATCTTCTGAAATTTAAACCATGGCTTAGGTGGCAGCATGAGAAGTTACAGGTGGTTTATTTTTGAGCATGACTGAATAAATTATGTCAAATGCTGAAAATGTCTGTTAGCACATTAGACACAGTGGTAGGTACGCAGAATAAAATAATTTGGTTTGTTTTTGAGTCAAGAAAGAGAGCATGTAGTCTGCTATTTTCTAATCATTAGAATTTTGAGCTGGAATTCTCCAGACAGTTCTGCAGGCAAGGCTATGGACTGGTCCTGATTTAAGAGACGATGACATGAAAGATGAGAATAAAGGGATAGGAAAAAGGTGTGATGAAGGAGCAAGAGAAAACAAATAAGCAAATTGGATGTCTCATGCATAGTGTATTGTTGACAGATGCCTCCTAGGGATGTGAACTCTATCCTATATAAATTTATATGGATATATAGCATATAGAGGAGCTCTGTGTGTGTGTATATATATAGGATATATATATATATGCATGCATGCACGTGTGTATAGAAGAAATGGATGGTAGCAGCAGAGCATCAGTCAAATGAGAACTTCTACCAATGCTACATGACCAAACCAGCTACAAACCTCAGAATTTTATTTTTATCTTCTTTTACCAATCAGTGCACCAGGTTAGGTGGATATATGATCACCACTAGTAATGTCACGGATTTAATCCTGTTTGCTTTCTTACTGCTTAGAAACCAGCCATAGTTATGCTACCTACCAGCCTAACTGGTCTTAATACAGGGTTTCGTTGTTTGAGAGGTGTGAATATGGGGAGTTTTGTATATAGAGGAATGAAGCTTGTCTTAGGGAAGGAAGGATGTGATACCTATGATAAGAAGAGGGGGAGATATTTGAACCTTCAGTAGTTTTGGTGTAGGATTATCAGTATGAATTGTAGTCCCATCCATGCAGCAGCAGATGGAGAACTGTCACAGCTGCATTTACAGAAACGGATCTCCAGTTACAGATGTGGAGCAGTCTCTGCAATGGATGCAGCCAGCAGGGTGATGCTGGCCGCTGTTGCTCTGTACACCTATTGTAGGTTACATGATGTGCATATGAACCATGTATTTAAAAGCAATCCTGTGCTAATATGTGGAAAAATAATTTGTATCCTGTAAGCACAAATGTATTTTCTCTCAGTTTCAGAAAATGACTTTGGAAAGTAGTTTTAAAATATCAAATTACTGTATTCATTTCACCCTAAGAAGCAGTGACAGTGATTAAACACAAAAGAAGTAAAACTGGGTCATACCAATGGTCCATCTGTCTTGGCACTGGAAATGGGAAATGCTGTGAAAGAGCACATGTGCTGGGCCACTTTCAGGTTCCATTCCACTCACCCCCCCAACATCCATGACTGTTTGATTGGAGATGCCAGAAGGCACATCTCTGTGTGTGCCTTTTATAAAGTACCTGTTTATGAACTCGTTGTCCATGACTTCAGTCCCTTTCAGAGATACCTTCTGATACTGTTTGCCTGTGCAGCCTCCTGTGGCAATGTGATGCAGAGATTCACAACTTGTTGTGTGACACAGTGTTTTCTTTGATCTGTTTTAAATTGGTCTTCTAATTTCTTCAAGTACTTCCCCATTTTACTAATGTGGAATTAGGTGAATAACAGCTTTGCATTAATTCTGTCTATGGCTTACATGATATTGTAAACCTCTATCATACTCCCCCATCCTCACTCAATCCTCTCTTCAAATTGAAGAGCCTTTTGAGTTTAGAGAGGATGATTTACTGGTAGGTAACACACAGGGAGGCAAAGTAACCTGCTGGGTCATCAGCAATGCCAGAGCCATCTGGCAAGCCAGACAAATTTGACTTGGAACAGCATTAGGAAATGGATTTTTTTGCCTCTCTGAAGCTAGCTGTACTCTTGTAGTTGTCTATGCTAAATGGAAATTGATGATTGTAAGTTTGAGGGAACTGTGATAATTTCTTGGACTGTGGTTAAGTGATTGGTGTTGTCTCAGAATCTGGCTCCTGAGGATTCGGTGGTTAAGGGACTCTTATCTTCCCACTCTTCATTCATTTTTAAGATGTGCCGTGAATTTTATTTCACAAACCTATCGTGTCATTTGTCATGTGTGGATATTTTGAGATATTTTGCCAGTAATGCAACCTGCTTCTTCAAGAGACTCCTTTCCTTGTCTCTCTTAACTGTGCAACTGAATTTTTTTGCGTAGTTTCGGGCTAAAATGCTGGTTCACCCACAACTGAAGTGTGAGACCTTTGACTTCTGATCCACGCAATGATCTGTGCTATTAAAATTGACCTTCTTTGTCATAGAAGAATATCAAATAGAGACATTACAGTGCTACAGGAGGTAATTTCAGCTTCTTGCTCTTTAATTTGCCTGTCACTGAAGATATTTTTCATGTTATGACTCATTTTTCCTTAGCCCCTCTACCAATAAGAGGCTTTTTCAATGTCTTAGAGTTTCAAGCCCATTTCTGTCTTTTTGAAATTCTAGCATATTGTCTTCTTCAGAATAGTTTCTGGAAACGAATCTAGTTCCTAGATTTAAGGTTTGCGATGTTTCAAGTTGAAACTGCTTTCAGTTATACCGTTTTCTAAAGTTAACATCTTTTGTGAACAAAGATAAAAGTAGTGGTAACCATTTTTTTCTGGTCTTTTTTTCACTGAAACATCTCAGGTACTTCAACAGTTGATGCAATCACTAGATTAACAAAACCCCCAAACTTCTCTATAATTTTGCAATCCATTTATGTGAATACTCCATAATTATATAAAAATCCACACTGTTTAGAAGAAATTATTCTTGGTGACTACTGCATAAAAGATTCTTGGGGCATGCAACCTTTCAAATATTCAGGATAAAATGCGAAGTTCAAGCAGCAGGTAACCATGAGTGTTAAGGGGGTGATTGTCCTAAGTGCTTATAAAAGAAATGACAGCACAGCGGGGGAAAGCTTAGCTGTCATTGAGGGTGCACATTTTAAGATGGGTAGGTTCAGTGTTAGTGCCAAACTGTATCTCGCTTGAAGAGATACTGACTCCTTTTCTGGTCTTTCTTGGCATCATGCAGAAGTGGGAAGCAGTGGCATGGAAATGCTGGTTGGTAAGAAGGGGTGATGGGCTGGGGAATAAAGGAGGTGTAGGAATGTGACCAGGGAGAGGGAGCTAGGTACAGGGGGGTGGAGTTTGACAGAAGGTGATGAAAGGCAGAAGCTGAGGCAGAGCATAATTTGGTCCCTTTGTATTCCTGTTTCCTGCATCCTAAGGTTTTTTTATTATTTTTTGATTATTTCTGTAATCATACACTGTTTGTTGCCAATGTAAAGTAGTCTGGGAGTGAAGCAAGGCTGAGCTGGCAACGAGGCAGTTTGCTGGAGAGCCCCAGTTTGCCTGGTCCTGGGTTGTAAATTGCATGTGTGCAAAGCAAGTGGGGATGCCTGGGTGCTTTGATAGGGGTTTTCTGCATGGCTCTGGACAAACATTCCCCAAACTGAAGCCTTCGCCATTTGCTGTAGTGACAGTGTCTTGTTCTTCAGCGTACCATGAGGAGGACACTTGGGATCAGCTCTGAAGAGCTTCAAGAGCTCCAGAGTTGTCCAGACTGCAACACAGAGCAGGACACATCTGAAATGTATTAAGATGAAAAAGACACTGTATTTCTGCAATATATGTCTCTGTCAAGTTTCAGACTGGGCACTTGAACCAAACAGATACTTTACAGCTTTCTGGTACTGAGGGAAGTGCTGACTCTCCCGAGGAGCAGTAAGTGGAGGACTCAGTATTTGTGTTGTGTGAATAACTTTGAGAGAGCATCATGGAAACGTTCATGAGTGCAGGAGTAATTTGTATATTTGCTCCAGGGCAAGACCATGTTTACAGTAACCAAAATTTGAGGGCAAATCTTGAAGGAAGCTACCAAATAAAAATATTTAATAAAGTCCATTCACTAAATAATACAGGTGTCCCATACAAAATGTGTGCGCTTGTTTTTAATAGCATGAAGTAATGCCAGGGCCATGTATAATACTTACCCATTTAATTTTTCAGTTATTATCTTTCCATATAGCATTTATGGACAATACACAAAGAGTGGGATTGAAATGTGGTTGAAATCACAAGTGAGTTTACTTGGGAAATGAAGTAGTATAAAATGTAGTATACATGTTGTATAAAACAGCTTGACTGTATGAAGAGGCATATTAAAAACTAGGATTAGACCACACTAGTATATTTGTGCAGGAAAATGTGTAGCCTGTGCTTCTCGTGTGCATTCCTTTTCCCTTTCTGATTAATTTACCATCCTCTCAAATACTAAAATTAACTGGTTTTATCCTGACTTTTAAGTAACAAATATATGAGCAGAATGGCATTGAGGAAAATGTTTTGTAGTAAGGCTCTGAACATGGTCTAGAAATACCTGCTCGTTTTAATAGGATTTCTGAAATTTCTGTAAGAAAAAAAGAAGTAATTGCTTGAAGAAATACTGGTATAAATTATTCATTGACAAAGAAAGAGCGAGGTTTTATTGACACTTGCATTGCCATCAGTACTGTCAGGAAAGCTGGGTAAGGAGCAAGATGAACCTTGCCCAGACTGCTTTCAACTCTGCCTGTGAAAACAGAAGTTTAGAGCTAGAAAAATCCTGTTTCACCTTTCTGCCTGACAAGAATCTTGCAAACACCTGCTGTCTGCCCTTTCTGCTTGTTAAGCTCTCTAGTTTAGCACTGTGGCATCTTGAGTAGCAGTGTCTTCCCATGGATACAGGGAAGGCTGTGTGTGTGTGTATGTGTGTGTGCAGCTTCCTTGTTAGGGCAGTAGATTAAATCTCTCTGTTGTCTGAAAGACAAGACTGTAATCACCCTCCCTCCATCACCAGCAGCATGAATTAGCTGTCATACTGAATTTGTGCCCTTTGCAGTGCTTGTGCCACATAATATTTTAAAATGCCTTATTTTATAAAAAACCCTGTTCATTATATATCATATCAGATGCTATTTGCCATTTTCAGTATTTGTATTAGGAAATACTAATATTGATGCAAGAAATATAATCAAATTGCTGTTAATATTTAAGTTGTCATAAAAAATAGAACCTGAAATTATGATTTCAGAGCTACTTTAGCTATGCTTTGCTCTTAGTTTGTTGGGGTTGGGAGCATTATTCAGATTTTCTTAAAATGTAGCAGTAAGAAACTTGGGGTGATATGAGTAAACGGTTAGTTTGTAAGTATGTCTTTTCCCAGCTGCAGACATTAAATACAAGCTTCTAAGTTTATTCCCCTGGCAAATGCAAGCAGTATCTGTTCATCATTACATTCTCATAAAATTGCCCGTATGGTCATTTAGATAGAGGAGTTCAAACTGAATTGCAAAGATTGTAAAGGACGAGCCGAAAAACCCATGGTGTGGTAACTACAGATGGAGAGTGGCACCACAGAATGGCACTGGATGTACTTCAGGTGCAGTGCACGTGTACAGGACATGTCCAGCAGGATATGGTCACACCAGCCTGAGCCTTCCAGCTATCACTGTTGCTTCACAGGTTTTCCTTGCAGCTATTGTTGTGTACTCTCTCCTTTTTTATGCCACTAATAGGAGCCATGTGTGTAATAGAAATTTGGTGAAACTAAGGAAGAATGTCTTCAACCTGCTTAAACCTTTTCCCATCAAGAAACGAAGCCAGTTCAGAAATGAAACACATGCTGTTTGTAAGCCAGAACTGTGAGACTCCTTCTCTAAAGCCAGAATGGAGGCCCTGCTCAGGGCTGCAGAGTTGCTCTGCAGTTTGCTGTCTGCAGCAGGGTGCAGGGCAGTTACTATCCTGTCCTGCAGGCAAAGTAGCTATTAAGGGATAAAGGGACTAAGTGCATTTTCAAGTCAGATGGCATTAGGGATCTAAGTGAGAAGTCCTGGAAAGGAAAAAAAATGAGCAAATGTTAGTATTTGGAAGAAACGTCATCAGAGATTCAAGTTGAGTAATTTTGTGAAACGTGAAATTAAGCTCCAGGAAAGGACTGAGAGTGGATACGACTCAGCATTTGTGTATAATCCTTTTAGGACTTAACCCATTCTTAAGTCCTTAATTTCTTTTTGAAGAAAGCCTTTAAATAGTTAGTAGGAGTAGAAACATTAAGAAATTTCTTTCTCCTTTCTCCCTTTCATATTAGCTGCACCGAGGACAGAAAAGTACTGGAAGAATATTTTAAAAAGGGGTGAAACTTCAATTTGTGCAGACAAGAACCGACTCTGTTTTTCTCAGTTGTTTTTTTCCTTCCTCTGAGTAGACACTGTGAAAATTGCTGCCGTATCTACGAGAAGCTATCTAGTTCTGATTGATTAGTCCATTTGGCTAACTTAACAGATACAGTCATTAATTAAATTAACCGTCCACATAAAAAGAAATTCAGCAATTCTTTTGATGGGAAGGAGGCGATGAAGGTTTCAGAGCTGTGGCTATTAAAGCAGATTGGTTCATGGAGTATGGAGATAGCTAATCCCCCCTGAAAGATCATGTACGAGCAGAGAGGAGGTTTCTGGGTAGGCATGAGGATAAAGGAGAATTAAAGTGTCCCATGTAGTGAGATACAGAAATCTGCCAGCTAAGTGGTTTTTTTGAGTTTATCTTGCTATATATTTTAGTTAGCACATGGCTGATACTGAAAATGTTTTAGGAGCAGAGTGTAATGCAAGGTAATACAAATTGTCGTTTGTACTCTTACTGACTGGCAGATAGAAACATCCATTCTGTTCCCTCTCATCCAGTTCTCCACTTTCTTGCTCCTTGTTTTACGATAATCAACCTGCTTTATCTTCCTTGGTGTACAAGACAGGCTGTACTAAAAATGTCCTCTGATAGCCACTCCTTCCATATCTATTATTCCTGTTAATACTTAGTAGAGGATGTACACCACTGGGGGAAAATACTTCATTTTATGGGAAGCTTCCTCATCCTCATGTGCCTGGTACCCTGACGGTGCCCGTTCCTTTTACTGCAGCCCTCTCAAGCATGATGTTGCAGGAGGCTTCCTTCTCACAGCTTGCTCTGCCACATGGGTAGCATTAATTGTGCAGTTGATATGGCATCTATCTCTTATCAGTGTCTCCATCATTTCCCTGAACCTGTTGTTTTCTCTGGAAGGTCTCCATATGTCTGTTGATAATTTCCTGCTGGCATTCAACCCATCCAGTCCTTTCTGCTGATCTCAACTAAAACTCTGTCTTCCTTTTCAGTAATGCATCTTACCTCAGATCTCTCATTTGATGTCCTTGTCTGGCATCATATTTAATCTGAAATTTCAGGTGTACATAAAGGAGAGTTGTGGAGACAAATCAGGGTGAATAAATGATAAAGAATTCCTACAGTGTTCAAGGAGACACAGCAATGATATCAGATATCATTAAGCCAGTAATTTCTTTTATTTATAACACTGATGCTGACAAAGATACATTATAGTAGTGTGATTAAGAACTCCCTTTATTTCTACCTTTCTTAACTTTGTAGTTCTTCCTGTGGCCTCTAAAGAGAACCCTATAATTTCTGCTCTTTTTCTTCCAAAACTGTTAGGCTTTTCAGTCTCTTAAATCTGGAGATTTAATTTTTGTTCAGAAGCTGGTGATAGGCATTTTCCTTCTCTGTTTGAAACTGCAAGTTTCTATTAAATTTACAGGGATAATTCCCGGGTTTTTCTCCATTTCATATTCAAATGCAAACCTCTTCCTTTTTCAAAAATCTTTACTCACCTCTTTTTTCTTCTTTTGACTTGAAGTGCTTTGTAACCTCTTGTTTTTTCTTTCTGTTTCTTTAAACACTTGACATGTTCTGTCCTCTCTTCTCTTGCCACCACATTTTTTTAACCTCTTTTTCTTCCTGGGGCAGCCTCCTTCTGCTGGGAAACCCATCTATGTCCAAAGCTGATCTGTTTTACTGGTTTCCCAGTTGCAGCTTCATTTTGGTAAACCCCATATATAAGTGCTACAGTTGATTCATGGTAGAATTTAGGTGCATGTATATGCATCATCTTGGATAAGGATAATTTCCTTGGTTGGGGCCCTATTCTGTAATAAAATTCCCCCAGCTTCTGCCTCTTGTGTGCTGTTGTGGCTGGGAAAGTTGGAAGAGCAAAGAGGAGCTTGCTCGTTTTTTTGTTCTGGCCCTTATGCTGTTGAGTCTGTATGGGATAGGCTCATATGGACTTGAGATAATGCCTCAAAAATGCTGCTGCTGTAAACAAAATGACACTACTTAATTTGTGTACACTAAAATAACAGACCTCTGGAAACAGAATTGCCATTATTAGCATAGCAGCTTTTTTCCTTGTAAAAGCAACAGATCACATGTGCTTTTTTCCTGTGAAATGTTTTATTTTTAGGTCTTAACATATGCAGGTTTTTGCCATGCCTTTTCAAAAATTTTGTACCAATGCCTCGGCAAATGTTTCTGAAAATCTCGTTCTGCAGTATTGTCAATTATAGTGTTGGTGTTTTTTCTCTGTAATTTTCTCCATCCCTTGTGTTTCTAAGATTTTTTTCCCAATCTGTTTTGTTCTCTTTCTTTTAACATGCCAGTTTTATTTATAATTAATACTAAAACTACCACTTAAGCTGACAGAGATGGTTTCTAGGATAGATTGGCAGGCAAGCTAAATTATTCCTGTTTCATTTCTACCATATGAAAGTGTTTATTTATTTATGTTGAAATGCGTATTATTTTAATGCTGATTGTCTTATCTCACTTAAATAATTTTAATCATGTTTCACAAGTATTTTAATCTAGATTTTTGTTTGTTTTAAAGTAAGGACTTCTATTAAAATTATGCAATTATGTGCCTGTACTGTTACTGCAGACAAAACATGACTCCACCTATGAGGTGATATCTTCTGGCCTGAGTTTTCAAGATTGTGTATAATGGTTAGGTTGTAGCTCAGTTTTTAATAGCATTGATTGCGTTATTGGATCTTCAAGAGTGTTGTGTTTTTTGTGATATTTTTAGTGCTGTGAATCATAATAATAAAACATAACATGGCTTCATTTATGGGGTTTTATACTGATAAAATATTCTCAGACATATCCTGCCGTGTTACTTAGGATAGGCTTTAAAAATTTCTCTGCATTTCAGATCTGTGTTCTGTTTGCAAGCTGTGGACTCAGTCCGAAGGAGCTGTGCAGGCAGGTGACCTCGTGGTGTTTGCCTTCCAGACAGGCTCATTTTGGGAATCAAGGCACTCGTGACAGACCTTGGGCAGGGGAATGCCAGCAACTCCCCAGCTGTTTGCAGCTGTTTTGTCCTCAAAGTAAGGACCGAGCAGGAATACAAAATGGATGGACCTGTTCAGGAATTGTTCTTTTGGCCTACTTTGAAAGTAAAAACAACTTGAACAGCCTGGGTGTGTCCATCACTGGGGTGGTGGGTGGGAGAAGAGCAGCTGACTGACCATCAGCAACCCTGGAGCTGGGTGCCACGGGACCCTGTGTAACCCGGAGGAGAAACAGGACCCTTCCAGGGTGCAGGCAGAGCAGCCCAGGTCAGGTCAGAGGGGTGCTTGGCCAACTGCCCAGTCCCAGTAGCCCAGGGCCGATGGTGAGGGAAAAGTAGAAGAGCTGACCGAGCATGTATGAGGCTTCTCCAGAGCCCTTTTCCAGGATTCCAACACAAGAGTCAGGTACAGCGTCTGTGTGTTTGGCAGCTCCCAGTTACGTCCACTAACTTGTCCATTCCCAGCTTGAACCAGTACAGACCTCTAGCATTCACGCTCTCCTGCAATATATTGCACATTGTAATCAGCAGCTGTGCCAGAAAAGCTTCTTTTTAATTAGTTTTGAGCTTACTGACCCCTTTTGTTACCTTCTAATTATTGTGTTGTACAAGGCAGAGAATGATCAATGTCTTTGTTTTCTCATGCCAGACACAATTTCCAGATTTTTGAGAACATAACATATGATCTTCCAGAACATTAGAACATTAAAAGCAGTATCTGTTAAAAAGCAGTAATTTTGTCAGACCCACATGCAAAGAACCTGTGCTTCTCCTTGTCATCTCTCCAAATACAAATGTAAAGTCTCCCCAAGTTAAGCCATTCTGTTTGATCTAAGTCTTTGTACTATATACTTACTTTACTATCTTACGTTTTCTAATCTCTTGCATCTTTCTTGGCACGAAAACCTTTGTGTCCATCAGATAAGGAGGATGACTTTAGTTTAACTGAGTCCTCCTGAAATAATGAAGAGTAAAAGTAGAGCCCTAAGCTATAAAGGAATCTTTAT
>QWTY01009569.1:1170-14652 GCA_008033365.1 Pseudorectes ferrugineus
GAGGTTATAATTGGACAATTAACCCTGATGTGTAAATGAACCAAACTTATAAAAGTGTGAAGAACTCGTGACCCAGGATCAGTCCTGGGAGTAGCCTCTGGACTTCCCAGGGTGTACCCTTGAAGGCCCTTCACATAAACACCTACCTTTATTCCCTTAATCCTGTCTAGTCTCTGTTTTTTAGGTGGCCATCTCAGGCATCACCTCAAGTTACCATCCACTGGCATTGCTTTGCATGGTACGTGTAATCAGTCTTTCAATTTTGCCCTGAAAAAAAATCAGCAAAACACAACTAATAAGCACATGTCTGCCATTCACCTTAAAATAATAAATTCACAGGCACTATTTTGGGTCCTTTTTTTGCTCCCATTTAATCCCAAAAATATTGTGACCATGAATACTACTGGTTTTTTTTTTTTTCCATTCTTTTTAATTATCAAAGGTCATTTTCAATTAGTTTACATTCTGCACTTTGAACAAAACCTACAAAGGCTGAAGAGTCACTATCAGTATCTGCTCCTACATATGTAAGAAATAGCACTAGCAGGTTTGTTACTATTTCCTGCAGTAACATAGACATTTCCCTGTGTCTGTGTAGTGAAGAAGACATTTTAGCCAGTTCACACCTCTGGACTTCATAGCATTAATTTATTCCATAAACCTTTAAGGAAGCAGAAATGTATTGAATTTCTCAATATTCTCTTAAAGGCATCAACAATATCAGTGGATTTCTGAGAGCACTAACTGCAAAAGGTTGCTGTCCTTACACCTGCAAACTGCTGCAGAGCATGCTGGCAGCCTGCTTCCAAAATCTAACCCCCCTGCTCAGCAAGCATGCTGCAGAATCAACCCGGTCTCTCCATTTTAGCCCCCAAAATCTTGGTACATTTACTGAGCCCGGAATCCAAGTGAGTTAGTTCTTCCATTTTATTAGCATTTGTGAAGAGACAGGTGAGAGCTAATTTTAAAGCCTTCAGTCTAATTTTTTTGCCATACTCAGGAATCTTGGCAGAGAGCCCAAAGATGAAGAAGGATCATTCTATTCATTTGTAGGGGAGTCCTGCTCTGATTAAATCCTTTAAAACTATGAAAATATATTATTTTTCTATTACTGAGGCATGTATAATTACATGACATATGTATGAATTAGGTTAATCAATTATTTTCAAATGCATGGCTTACATATTCATATCAGAAAAAAAGGTTATTCAAAGAAGCAAATTTATGTATGTTCTTTATCAAAAGGTATATTGCTGATAGAAGCTGAGTTTCTCAAATTTAATGATTGATAAGGGTTTTGAGACGGAGGATTTCTCAAGCTTGTTCACAGATGTGAAATAACCATATCACGATGACTTTAAAAAATCACCATCTGGGAATCCTTCCATTCAGCTTAGGTAGAGTTTGCTTCCTGATAGCATGACTCAGTTTGAGAAACTGAGGCAGCCAAAAGTGATAAAAAGCCATTAGAGACAGGGTGGCAGGATGCTAGAACAAAAAAACCCCTACCTCATGGGACATTATGTCCTAATGTTATTATTATTATTATTATTATATGTCCTGTCAGACATTAAGAAGTGACTAAAAAGATAAAAATCCCTAATTTTGACTCTGAATACCTTAAGAAAAATTAGCGTAAAAATTAAAAAACATCAACTGCATGATAATAAACACATACACAGCTGATTTTGTAAAAAAAGTCATGGAGTTGCTTCATAAAAAGATCTCTGGAATTCAAAGATTTATCTTTAATTGAATAAACACTCCTTAAAAAAAAATCTCTTCTGATCCTTGGAAAACATGGCTATGGCAAAGGCAGTTATGCATGATGCACTTTCAAGTTATGCAAATCCCGAAGAGGAAATTATCTTAATCCCCAGATTCTACGCATTCTTCACTAATCATTTGTTATGCACACTCAAAATACAGAAAGCAACCCAACCTAACAATTTTTCAATTTTTCTTTTGGAAGTCTAAAAATTCACAGATCTTCACAGAATAGATAATACAGGGACATGCAGCCAAAAGGTGAAGGTCAACTTTAAAGTGAAAGTAAATTCACTGAATGGATATCATCTTATCCCTTACCCCAGATTTTATACAATTCCCACATACCAAAGTTATCACATCTCTTGTCTGTGGTAGTTGCCAAACTGCAACATTGGGTTGTCCTCCTACCTCCTCAGGTCGCTGCTTCTGCCTTAACACACCAACCCTGGGCCACGTCACTTTGCCTCTGCCAAGGTACATTTTCATGTCAGACAAAAATGTAAGTAAAGGCTGCTCCTGCTAATATTTTAATTATTATGATTATACTTAGAGAAGAACATAAGATTTGCTATGAGGTGACACATCTAAACTACTGACAGAGCTTAAAACAATACAATACCAGGTAACGGTGTTTTTTAAAAAATCTTCTTAGCAGAACAAAAATTTACAAATAAACTGAAACTTGAAATATTAGGTGTACATAGACAAGTTTTTCAGTAGTCATAAAGAATGAAAGTTCTAATACAATGGTGTTGAGTTTCTGAGTTTCCATAAATGTCTTCTTGCATTTTTTACTTGTTTGGGTTTTGTGGCGGTTTTGTGGTGGTTTTTTCCTGGGTTTTGGGGTTGGTTTTTTGTTTGTTCATTTGTTTTGTTTCTTTGTTGTTGGGGTGTTTTTTTCATGGCATTATTTCATAACTTAGAAACTATGGTAGAGACAAATGAATCAGAAAAATATAACAACACACCATAGTACTTGAAGTAGAGTGAATTGAATGGAAAAATTATCTAGGTTAAGGATAAACTTTTTCTGTTCTTGCTGTTTTTAGTTCCCAATCCAGTCTGCTGTAGGGAGGTATAAATGGTTGTTCTAACTGGGGGGAAAGGACTACTTCTTTCACTTACATTGCCACCTTATGGCAGTTAAATATGTTTGTGAAACTATGGCCTAATTTAGACCTTCCACTTGACAATTAGTAAGGATAAGCCACTTTCAGAGATGTCAGCTGTCAGAAGTGCTACTGAAACAAAAATCACAGTGAATCACCAGCACCAGAGCTTACTCACCAGAGATGTCAAGAATTCTAAGGAGGGAAAGAGAAAGCCACAGAGATATAAAATATACCTACTTAAATGAAATTATGACTGTATGATAACTAGGTTTATAAACATTATGGCTGTCAGTATTACTTTTACTATATTCACACTGAATCAGGAGAGTCAAGATTGATGCATTATATTTTAAGGAAGGAAACTGGAATGCTGGAAAATAATTTGATGTAAGTCTACAAAATAAGAAAATAATTTTGCATTAATAATATGTAAAGAATGACATTTTTTTCTAAATCACTCAAGGTCAGGAAAATTCACTTATTGGTAAGATTTGACCCTAACTTCCATGTGCCCATGCATTGCCCAGCAGCTGTGTTAATATATATCTTACATAAACCCTGAACATTGCAAGTACCTAACAGCACTATAACAAATTCTTTTCATAAACATTTTGACATTGCTTTCCTGCAATGCCTTTCACAGCTGAGTTGGGAAGCAACTGCTAAATTGTCAATGTATCCTAGCAAAAAATTTCTGAGCCACTTGGAGTATTCTTCAGTTATACTGGAACATAAATGTGCCCATGTTTTTAAAACTTCTTTCAGTCCCAAACAATTCTAGAGTTTCTAAAAGTATCAGGGGACAGCATTGATAAAACCAATGAGCTGACCCAACTCCTCTGCTACAACTAAGATTAGGAAAGGGTAATGATATGTAATGCTAATTGAAATACACCAACTATCTGCGATTGTAACAATTCCCCATAACATGTCAGTGTAACTGACAGTAATAGATCTAGATGATTTCAGACAAATCTGCAGTAACCCCCTAATACAGAAACTGATCAGAAGCAGGCAGACACTCTTAACCACACGTTTTATAAATACAAAGGAAGCTGTGCAATTGCTCAATACCTCTTACGCTAAAGAATCCTCATTGATATCAAGTTCATATTTTCAGTGGACTCATGATTTTCTGACATAATTTTTCTTAATACTAAATTAAACCAGTTAAGCTAATTCAGTCTTTGACAGTCCGGAATAGAAGTTACTGGCCAGCTTCATTTTCTTCCCTTTGTCTTTATCCCCACTCAGCCCAGCTCCTTGTCAGCTTTCTGGACTGAGTTGGTTCTCCTCTTCTTCCATACCTTCACTTATTTCCCTCATCTCACAGCCTGGGAAACAGAGCAGAAAAATGGGATGGAGAAACCCTGCCTCATCCACAACAGAGATTGCCAGTTATGCACTCAAAGCTCTCACCACAGTGTGCAGGGTGGAGAAGGGACCTGTTGACTGTTGTGCTTTTACAGACTTATTGAAGCATTAAGATGCTGGGCAGTTCTTTGTGGTGTGCTGAAAGAACTTTCTTCCTGCTTGGTAACTACCATGACTTATCCAGTGCATGGGCAATCAACAGGCTGGGAAGAATCAGAAAGCAATTTATTGGTCAGTTTCTCACCCTGGGAATCAGATAAACCTTGGATTAGCTTGGTAATAGCTCTGGTGGCTTTTTGGCATTAATGTTTTTCTCACTGTCAGAATGGCCAGCAGCCAGTAATATTCAAGGAAGGTTTTTCAGACCAGCATCCCAGTTGTGCTCAGAAAGACTAGAAATTTAGTAGAAGTTTAGATTACATTCTGCCATATTAGTTATAGATTAGAAAGATTTCAGAAAAGCCCTTAGGCACCACAAAAAATTTTTAAAGAGCTAAGGAAGTTCATAGCTGAAATTGTCCTGACATGTAACTATAGTCTAAACTGTTAAAAAATGCAGTCACACCTAAAGAAACTCTCACAAGGTTATGAAAAAACCAGATACTTTACAAAAGTCCTTATTACTTTCATCAGATGGGACAAGTCTCAAAGAGACAGAACCAAGTTCTCTATATAAAAAATATAAGTAAAAGAAGGAAGTAAGTTGTTTATCAGTCTCCGAGTATCAACTTTTATCTACCTCTGCTTGCAGTTAAATGGGACATTTTAAGGTGGTATTTTTGTCATGTTTCAACATTATTTAAAATAACTTCTGAATGTCCTTTATCCCCACAAGGGAGGTCTGAGTACTGTGCATCTGCTCTTTAGAGAATTCATACACAAAGTTGTAATTTTATGTGGAATAAAATTACCTATGAAACCTAAAAGACCTTGTCTCTAATTTTTGTTTTTAAACAGCAATTATCTTCTCTCTTCACTCTTTAACATTTATTCTAATTGCTGCTGAAGTCTATTTGCTAATGGGGTTACCTACCATCATTTGCTGGTGCTGTCATACGTGAAAAAACTGCTGCAGCTGATCCAGTTACTCTTCAGCTCCACCATTTGAATCATCTGCAACAATAAATTGATTTGTGGTCTTCCTGCTTGAAAGGCAACTCTTCTGTCTTCCAGACTGGGAACAGAGCAGGAAGGAAAAGGAAAGGAGACGCAATTATACTCTACTATAGCTGCCCTAAAGTCAGAAAAGAACCTATGTGTAGAGGAACGGGTGTAGGCTCTTACCTACCTACTTACATTCTCTTCCTTCAGACTTCCGCAAATATACTTCCATAAGACCAGAGGCAAAAGAGATTGTAGACTAAATACGCAGCTCTGAAGAATGTAATTTTTTATTCTATGTCATATGTATGAAGAAATACTGAGGAAACACTGAGGAAACCTTTCAAATGCAATTTCTTTGACTCAACAATGCAGAACTCTTAAAAAGCCAAGAATTGAACAAGAGGTTTTTGGACAGTATATTACTGACAGTGCTAGGGAGACCTGCAAACTCAACCTTTTCCTGTCCTTCAGAGGGGAAAAGGCATTTTATTTTACTTCATAATGGATTTTTAAAAGGAGTGCATTCCACCACATCAGTCTGAATTGTCATGTGAAACATTCATCTCATGCAAAGGGATTGACAGTGGAACGGGGAAAGGGAAGCTGGAATGTGAGTAGGTACCAATACAGAAAAGTTGAACCCGCATGCCTTCCTATTTCGTCTTTTCTCTTTTTTTCTTAAAGAAACGTAGAGAATTTTTAAACTCTAGAATTATTAAAGACATTTATGTAGTAATAGATATGAATAAATAGGGTACATAGACATAGATGTGTTTTGGATATTAACAGATATGTATTTCTTGATCCTAGGTTTTAGGATGAAGTTTTCTCTCTGATCACAAAAGTAAAACAGTTCCATGTGTAAGACAATAATTTCTAATCGTACTCTGCTGCGGATTTTTCTTACTGCATGATCTGTGGCACAATCTTTTATTTTCAGAGTTCATCAACTTCCAATTAACTTCTGCAAAAGACTTTATATTAATAACCTGTCAGTAATATCAACACTGTAATTTCTTTTCCTGTCACTTCTTCTACGTACCTTTTGAAATTTCCTGTTGGACGCTCTCCTTATATGTAGTAGAATTCAGCTGTGAATAAAAAGGTTTTAATCCTGAAATACAAGTAGAAAATCATGTCAACATTGTATTATGTTGTCTTCATATATCATTGGTTACTATCTTTTCAAAACAAACATTCTCCTTTTCTTGTTCTTCTAGTATTTATATAAAAATAACAGAATTGTAAAAGATTAATGAAACATCGATGAATGAAATTTCAAGTAACTGCTTTTCAAATAAATGAGAAAGCAAGAGTGGTAAAGCTAGTGAATTCACAGTGCTCTTTAGCATCACTCTGAAATTTTTTTTCTTGGATGTACATGCAGTTCCAGACAGAGGCTATCAGGAGCCTGCATTTATCTGCCCACCTATTCAGCATCACATAAATCACATCCAATTTCCGATGTTATACAGTTAGAGCATGAGCAGCTGCTTTCCATCTACATAAATAAATATACTAGTATTTGTAGCAATGCTGCAGGAATCATTGTAAGACCACATTTGACAGCCACCAGGGCCATGAAGAAGTTAAGAAAAGAGAAAGGGTATTCACAGTGTTAATTATTGGAGAGAGTATTTTAACTTTTTGCCTGACTGAGACCATGAACTTGAGACCACTGCTGGCATAGTTCAGTTTGCATTATGTTGTGGATGCAGATATAATTTTTACTAAACACTACATAAAGATACTAATGCAAGCATGGCTGCAGAATATGAGCATAAAACTACTATACAGCTTGGCAATCAAGAAGTACCACATGACAGGGGTTGCTATGGTATCTGCAAGCATGACTTTTTTATAAAGCAATATTGCAAATAGCAATACAGCACGTAATTCTCTGACCATTTTAAAATGTGACTGTTACAGATACTACTTTGGAAATGAAAACAGTTTATTACGTTCCATTTAAGATATACATTTTCTGAAAAATATATTGTGCTGGTTTTTAATCAGCTGTCACATTCCACAAAGATTAGTATCAAGATTGCTGTTAAAGAGAAAGTAACATGCTTTTAAGACAATAGAAAATGGAAGTGCAGAGCATGTCTGGAACTGCAGGGTTTGATTGTTATAAATTGTTTATGAAGTGTCATTCCTTATTTTCATCAAAAGCTTTTCTTGCAGCAGACACCATGTGTGCTTCAGCATGCAATTTTCCCTCTCCAGAGGGATGAGAATGTGCCGCAGTTTACTTTGCTTGGGTTACACTGCAGTGTCTTTTTTTTTTTTTAAGGCAAGCACTAGAATATGTCTCTTTCCACTGTGCAACAGCTCCCACTGATCAGACAGGAAAAATAAATATGCTGAGTGACAGAGCCTGCATGCTGTATCACATAGACAAAACCTAGTTGTGCTCAGAGAATGAAAGAAATTGTACCATCCCCCACTGAAAAAGATGTTGCTAATGCAGAGATTTGTGAGCCATTAAATATTCCTACACTGCAGAGATTTCAGATTATTTCTCCTAATGCCTCACTGAGCTAGATAAGCCTTTCTGAATCTATACGATAGAATAACTATTGTAAGGATTTTCTATGTCCAAAAAATCCCCTGCATTTTTAATAATACTTCATTATATATATCATAGTTTGCCATGCAAACGATACAGATTGCAAACACAGATACTTTCATACGTGATTCTTTTAGAAGGTTGGGGCTGTTTCAGGGGTGCATCGTGGGATTAGATGAATAATGCCTATTAATAAAAGTAAACCTAAAGCTATTTGAGGAATTCCTCGGTGCATCAAAACCCTTCAGCTGTAGTTTAGTAAGCTCAGATGAGCATGGCAGCTCTTAACCAAGGTGGTATCAGGTCTGGATATAGGTCCACATGTCTTACAGGGTACAGAACTGCAATCCAAGCAGCTGCTGTTTCGGTCACAAAAAAAGTATTAACAACAAACCTATCTTTACACAACCATACGAGCTCTCAGGTTGTAAGGAGCACAGAATCTGTCCATTCCCTGCCAGCCCGAGCTCTCCCCCGTGCCTGTGCCCGCAGTCGGTGCTGGCTGGTGCCGCCTGTGGCTGCAGAGCGGGCGCGGCGCCGGCAGCAGCCCCGCACAGCCGCGCCCGCGCCGGGAGAGGCTCCCACCGCCCCGAGCCCTGCGGCCTCAGCCACGCAAACAAATCCCTGCTTGAAAATACAAACAGCCCCAGAACCTATCTAAGGCCTCTTTACGAAAGCAAGCGAATGCGCAATG
This sequence comes from Pseudorectes ferrugineus, assembly GCA_008033365.1. Lineage (NCBI taxonomy): Eukaryota > Metazoa > Chordata > Aves > Passeriformes > Pseudorectes > Pseudorectes ferrugineus. The sequence continues at coordinate 9,797 of QWTY01009569.1, forward strand.
CCCTACCTATTCCCCCTGCTATCCCTCCCTTTTTCATTTTCACAAGTGATTTTGTATGATGGATGCAGGACAAGTCTTGTCCTTTGAAGTGAAACAGAGTTTTGTTACAGGGTTGAGCCAGGCCAGGATTTGAAAAATTCCAGAAATGTCCCCCTTTTATGTTCCTGTACAGGTTTGGGGTATAGCTGGGGCTTTTTTGGAGGGTGGGGAGGGGAGCTGGAGGTTGATAAAACCTTCACAAAATAAAATACACCTACATTCCTGGGTTAGTAAGAGACAGTAAAGAAAGCATTTCTGAGGCAATTTTAAGGGAGCTTTTCTTATTAACTTTTCCTTCTCTGTGAGCTGGGACAGCAAGAGAGCGCAGCGTCCTAGTGTTCTAGGAATTTTGCTTAATGCTTTGCATAATACGTGACTGACCCATTACCTGAAACAACTGTCTTATATCAAACTAAAACATGGATTTATTTTATACCTGCAGGTTAAGGAGGAAGTCTGCAAGTCAACTGTGTCTTCCATAAGCTTTTTACCTTCAAGGTATACTGGAATAATTTCAAAGAAATAGAAATTTACAAATTTATTCTAATATATAGACTTGAAATCCAAAAATATATTACTTTTTTTGTAAAGGACTAAAATGTTGCATTTGAGATACTAAAAACAGAGTGACTTCAGTTAGATTACTGGTTCAATAGTCATAACTTCAAAAATAATAGAAACTTTATAGGGTAAAATGATTTTATAAATGACCTTATATACTTCTGTGCACTACCAAATTTATAGAAAAATTATCGCACAAATACTTTACACTTATTCCACGTAGAATTTTCAAGTTAACTACACACTTGACCAGCACTGACTCAATTTTATTCTTTAAACAGTAATTTAAGAGCATGACCAATACTTTTCAAAAGTACTTACATTATTACATTAATACGTAATTATTGTTAGCACCTAAGATATTAAAACCCTAGCTATTCTGGATTGAAAAAAACATATTAATTCAAATCAGGTACAGCTACTAAAAACATGCACATTGTCCTTCAAAGCACAGCCTAGTTCAGGGTGTTTTCCTGTTAGCTATATTGGCCCAATTATACAGCAGCTACACTTCGCAAGAGAAATGAGAACACAAAAAAAAAAAAGGCAAAAAGCATTAATTACCCCTTGCCCAGGTCCAATGCACACACCGTGTCCCCTACCCTGCCACCTGCATGTAGCAACCTCTTGCCGGGGACCACGCCTGAGAGTCTCCACAAAGGCATCAGCTGCCTGACAACAGCTGCGACATGGCCACTAAAACCTCTAACAGCTCTTGGTCCCGCACTTGGCAAGCACGGATTTCTGCAGAGGGAAAGGGATTAAAGCAACTCTGTTATGCTCCCATGGGGTTATCTTGGAGACAGATCCCAGGTCACCTATCCCAGGGTGAGCAGTGAGCAGCTGTGAAGCCATCCTGCATTGGACTTGCCCAACAGAGAATATCACTGGAGCTCTTCCTGGGCAACTCAAAAATTTGACAAAAAGACACATAGTTGAAATGGGGTTTTCTTTTGGAATTCTAGAAAACTCCTCTGGTCAGGACAACATCAGCATTTAATTTCATGTAGACGGTGACAAGTTGATACTGATCTAAGTCATGAAGCAACGTGATCTACATGTCTAAATCACCTCACTGCTGAAGTGGGTCCCCCTTAATTTTACCAACCATTACTTGTTAATCTTTATAAACTTCATACAATAAAAGACAAAGACTAAAATAATTACATAAAAAGGTTATCTTTATTCTTTTGGGTTGTTAGCAATGTAGTTAGTTTTGGTAAAACAACTTCCTGCATGCAGTTCATCAGTACACTATGAGGCAATAGTTTCTATAAAAGCAGGAGCCCATCTATATTCTAGTTCTTTTTTAAGAAATGCAAAAGGTTTCACTGCCCATTGCACAAGTTCACTATTCATCCTCATGAAGGCAGATTTTTGAATAACAAATTATATTTAAAGTGTTTCTTCTGCAGTGGGTACCAATAAGCAAATCAGAAAGTGTGAGACCAACTCTGGGGAAAAAGCAATGCTCCTATGACTAAGATTACCCTGAAAATCAACAGACAGGTTTATAACTAAAAAAAATAGGCCTTCTATCTTGTTTCACATAAAAAGACCTACCTATGGATCAGAAAAAAAATTGTACTGTCTATTTGTTTTTAAATTATTCCTTATTAAAAACTGTTTAAAGTAATTAGCAGAAATTTTCAATTACACATTGTATCTTGGGTTTCCGAACAGTAATGTGTCAAAGATGGATGGCAATAAGAATTAATAGCAACAGGAAAATATGTGTAATTTCTTATAGTAAGTATAAAATGTTATAAAATAAAACTATTTTAAAAATAAAAAGAATAGACATATATTATAATATTTTTCTAGCCCATATTTTAAGCCATCTATTTGTCCTGTATAATCCAGTAACTTACTGCGTATTTGCTCATTACAACACCCAAACAAAACAAAATCTTTAATAGCAGCAAACTATTGCTTACTGGTATGAGGAATGATGGTCTTGTCAAACAGTTTTTTTCTTTTTACCACTCACATCTCTTCCCATGTTAAACTTTAATAGCTGTAGGATAATAGCAGCAAGCATGCATCAGTTAGAGCTTCCAATTATTTGGAGTATCACAGAATATACCATAATATCTATTGAAATGTTGTAAGCTAACTTGCAAGGGTACATATTTGACACATATACGGTAATTAGGTCATTGTTTCTTTGCTCAAAAAGTTACCACTGTGTAAAACAACTGATTAAATAACAGAGGGTATTTTACTTACATATATAGTGTCAGCCTGAATGCAAAAAAAGTCATCTAAACCCCAGTGCAGGACAAAGCTGATTTGAGTACATCTTTTTGGTCATCTCAGCTCTCTACGGAAGGTTACATTAGAGTGGAAACCTGACTAAAGTGACATGGGGGTGTCAAAATCACCTCTCTGAAGTACATATTTCGTGTTTCTGGCACGATCCATCCTTCCAAAGCAGGGAAATTTAAATCTGAGGTATACATAAAGGTAGTATTTGTCCCCAAAGTAACTGCTGTCAATTTATACTCATAGCTTTGATTATTTTCCTAAGTGGGATACATTCCTGAGAAATAAGAAGTGTAGCAACAGACTTTGGCATAAAGCGTGGAAGCTACTCATGATATTACAGGGTCAAAACATAACATTTAAAAACATTTTTTTATAATTTCCTATAGGCAGAATTTGGCATTTGGAGCTTTTCTGTGAAAAGAATTGTTTGAATGTTCCAGGAATTATGAGCTATCTTGTACTCTGAAAGTAACTTTTTTCATGGTTTCACAATTTTCAGAACAGGAGCTCTGTGTAGCATCATTTATTTAAACCACTGTATCTGAAATGGACAGTACAATAAATTAAGAACTACTGAAAGTAAATATATTTAAGTAAAAATAAATATATTAAACTTAAAAGACTAAGTTACCAACCTCTTTTCTGTGAGAACTATTCCCTTGTTTGATTTACTGATAAATTCTCTATCTGGACTATGTTGGTTTTTTTATAGTTCGCTGCTACTTTGATCTAGATTCTGAGGTTTGATAATCTGGAAGCTTGTTTTTTTGCATTTAGAAGTGGCTTGAAGAGAACTATGTTCGTATTATGATGCCATAATTACATATTCCTGACATTTGTGTTCCTCTGCACATAAGAGTATTATTTAGTATTTAGTGTTTATCTAAATAAAGAGTATTTAGATTTTTTTTTTCTCAGCACTGCAGAATTAATAAAGCAGTATGTCATTAAAGCAAAAGAGATCATGAACAAGAACTGACAGACATGGAACACAGACAGGAGATGAAATGTACACAGTGGATACACTTCCACAAAAATACAGACTTATTAGGACCCATTAAGGATTCCTATAGTCCAAGTAGAAATTTTCTGTCTCCTCTCAATTAGTAACAGCTGATAATCAAAACTATTGTTCTGCAAGTTTTTTCCCCTGTTACAGACCAAGAGTTTACTAGTGAAGGACCATTGTCTTGGGCAGGCACTGACTGCAGCAGTGGGTAAACAGGTAAAAATTTGTAATTTTGGCATAATCCTCCAATAAGAGTGCTATTGACAAAAACATCATCTTTTCAAGCTTGCGAACATTCATCATAGATAACCTCTGCCTTTTACTTTTTGTTTCCTCTTCTGTCTTTTCCTTTGTCTTCCTTTTCTGATTTGTCATCTTCATATTTTTCTTTTTCTGGTTTTGTTACACTATCGTAAGAAGGCGGAGCTGTGGTGGATGCAGACATATCCATTTTCTCTGGAGGTGAGTTTTCACCTAGCTTAACAACAGTCATATCTTTTTTGATAAGCGGATCACCCCCATCTTTCTGATACATAAATGAAAGCTTCTTTACTGACTGTTTTAAAAGGTGACGTCTGTACGCACGCTGAATGATAGTGGCAGACACTTCTTCCTGCTTTCGTTTCAGTGTGGTTGTAATTGGTTCATAGGAGACTTTAGAAGGATTGGCTGCCATAAACCGATCTTCCATCTGTATTCTGAGGGTGTCCATCTCCTCACTTTCCCCCAATACACGCTTTGTGAAAGCAAACAAGATGTCAAGGCAGTGAATTCTGTCACCGCTTACCACAGGTAGATCCATTGCAATAAGATGAACTGTGTTTGGTTTTGGTATATTAAGAGGAGGATCTAGAGAAGCTGCAAAATCAGACAGTTTGCTATATTCTATGAATTGTGTTGCATCGGGATCATATTTTTCCCAGACTTCATAGAACATCTCAAAGTCATCCTCGCCCAAGGGTTCAGCGCTTTCTTCAGT
>QWTY01009576.1:0-10631 GCA_008033365.1 Pseudorectes ferrugineus
ATGTGTTGTTAGTAGCTAATAATACTACTACTAATAATAACACTACTACTAATAATGCTGTTCTATGCATCCCCCAGTTGTTTAGGTAGATGCGGTGTTGCAAGTTCAGCCTCAAGTCTAAATATTACAGATGATCTGTGCCAACATATTTTATCAACTTTTCCCTTCTGATGATTATATTTGACATAAAGTTTGGAGGGAAAATTATTTGCATAATGCTATTTCCACCTACACTTCCTTAATAGCTAAGTTATTTGCAAAAGCAATTTCCTAGTCAGTGGTCAACCACAATAAAATGTTCCATGTCTTAAATATTTCCAGTGAAGTAATTCTGGAGTCACAGGAAGAGATCGACACTACAGAAAATCAGTTACATTATTATTGCATTTTCTACATGATCATATTTCTATATTGTTTGCATTTATTTTCTTTACAACGATTTCCCACATGAGAAAACTATTGTATTCACATTTCACCATGTCACAGTATTAACTTCAACATATTTGGGATCAGAATGACTTAGCTAGCAGGTAAGTGTCCTGAGTGTTGCTCAGCCTCTCAGCTATATAAACCGTGTCCAGATCTCCAAAATCATGTGCTGTTCAAGGTGCATAATCAGGGTGAACCTCTTGAACACTGGACTTTGCATCCCCACGACTCGTTGTAGGCGAGAAAAAAATTCTTCCCATCAGGACAAGCTGTTCTTTTGTTCTCCAAAATTGTAATCTGTGTTCCTGGTTTGGGAAAATTGCAAAATATATCTTGTTCTAAGAAGAGTTTCATGTTTCCCAAGTTTTCTTCTGTAGGCAGAAAAACAAGTCATGGGAGCCATCTTTTCTGCTGTTTTGGACAAGCAGGGTAATAGGACAGAATGAAAATGGATAGTTTAGTTCTACTGTGTTGCAGACAATGAACTCTACAGTAAATTGACCATGAAGAAAACACCAAAATAACAGGAGGGAGTAAAACATTACTTGAAAATATTCACCATCATTTTACAAAAAAAACCCCCCAAAATTACGGATTAATAAAGCTGCCTTCAAATCAAAATATGGATGTTAAAGTCTTTATTGAAATAGATGTCAAATAAATTCTTTTGAAAACATAACCAACTAATTAATAGATACAGAAATAGGAAGTAAAGCTAAATACCAGTAGGCTAAATGTTAATTTCTTAATATATAGAATAATTAAAAAAACCAAAAAAGTGAAAACTTTTTCACTTTCATTCCATGTAGCAAAGTTAATGTTACTGTACTATTCTTTCAAACCTCCAGTGTGGTTTTTTTTGCCTCCAAGTTTGCTCTGAAATCTTAATGATAGACTTGCTTTTTTCAAACAGAGTATAAGGGAGAAAACCTGCTACATGCATTCATCTTACAGAAAAATCATTACTGAAATGTTAGATCATTAGGCAAATCTCTTCTGTTTCCTCATCATGTCCTGCCACTGGCATGCCATCACTGGTGTGAGTTTTCGGGTTGTCCAGTGCAGGGTCAGTAGATGGACTTGATGATCCTTGCAGGGCACTTCCTGCAAATGATACTCTATGATACTCAAGATACTCTGTGATTCTTTGCCAGAAAAACAGTCACATCAACAATGAACCATATTGCAGCATATCTTGTCTTCTAATCAAACCAGTAGGCAGTTCATGTACGCAGCTATTTAAACCAAAAGGTTCTGCCTGTAGTAAAGGATTTATTCATTTCAGGATCAAGTTACATTTTCTTGAATAAATAAAATTAAATATCTTTACATGATAGTAATACTATATTTTAAAAATTTCTCTTTTTGATCTCATTTTGTGACACTCTTGCAGATGCTGAGCATTATTTACTCTTCAAGTCATGGTATTACCAAACAGCTCACAGAGTGAAGTTGTGGATTTAGGTGCTGTCGTGAGTGAGAAGGTCAGATTCAGACTCCTAGGTTGGAGTATGCAAAAGAAATCCTAATAACAGCATTTAAAAATTCTTCAAGTACAGAAGCTATGCAGCTGAGATGAAATAAATAAAATAATAGTAATAATAATAATAATAATAATAATAGTAGTAGTAGTAGTAGTTATAATAATAATAATAATAATAATAGTAATAATATTTGGGGTGGTTTTTTGGTTGTGGGTTTTTTTTTTAAGTGAGCCAAAGGTAGAGAGGTTTCTGTCCCTTATTTTAAATAATTCAGTCTGTGGTTCTCAAAACAGGTAAGACCTAGCAAATATCCTTTAGGATGCTATAGTTTAGAGCTATATTTAGACTTTACCAAGATTTTTTGGTTTTATTGCTTTTTTATAGTTTAGCAGAAATCTTAAAATTCCACAGTAGTTAAGTTGAAGCTTCTTATGCAAGACAGGTGATATTTTTTAGGTTGTTCAGATACTGATATTCTGTGAAATCAAAATAAAAATTGGTTTTTCTTCCTTTAATGAATTCTATCAGCTGACTATTAGAAGACCAATTAGGTAGACTTTTAATCTAAGTTGTTAAAATGTGAAAAAGTAGCATTCATAGAGGAAAATTTACATAGGTTTCCTAACACATTAGAATGGGAAACCCTCGTTTCTTCTATTGCTTTACAACAAAATTTCTAATAAGTTGGTCAAATGCAGAGTCACAATTTTACATATATTGTAATACTGTGTTTTTAAAGTACCTCTTTGCCTACAAAGGATGTTACTATGGTTATATTTGCTGTTTTAACAGGAGAATTTTTATAAATTCATTTAATGAAATAAAATGAAACCAAGTGAGGGGGGCTGAGAGGCTGGGCTCTGCTTCTTTTAGTTAATGTAGTTTCTTTCTCTAAGTGTGAAGAAGTCTTGTCCAGAATGAAGATAATCAGACTCTTCATGCTAATGTTCCTGTATACTCTCTTCAACTTTAAATTCCTCTTGAAAACAGAGTGTAGACATCTATTTAATTTCGAAGCACACAACATATTACTTATGCCTTTTGCATAAACTTCAGAATAGCTGAATAGTCTATTTGATTTGTTTACTGGATCCTGTATTTTGAATAAAGATGTCTGTAAAATCTTCTGTGCATTGTCAGCATATCTGTTGAACAGTGTTGTCAGGCAAGGATCTCCTAATCAAATTTATGGCATCTGTCAACATATGTTATTATGGATAGAGAATTGCCCTGGCTAGCTGAACCCAGGTATCCTAGAGCAGTTTAGTATTTTCTGAACCTGACTGAAACTGAACTTTAGAAATTGAAGACACTCAGCAGCTTTCAGAACCAGGCCCTCTATTTGTGAGAAGATAATGAGAATGTGCTGGAATATTTCAGGCAGAAATAACCTGACATCAAGACATGGGTAGACAGAAGTCATGACACAGGGCAGTGCTAACATCTGCCTCCTCTAACATACTGTAAACAGCATCAGGAAGCTCCTCAAAGCTCCTGACACTGTAATATTTGTCAAATCCCCCAGAATGTGGCGTTAGGCATGCAGTGTATCAAGTGTCAAGGTGACTGACATAAACTATGTCACACTGGTCCTGTAAGCCATCCTTCCCAGGGTGGATGACAGCAGGAAAGCTACCAGAGAGGCTGCACAGTGCTCCTGCTCTCATGCTGGAGCTGGAATCCTAGCCCAAACAGCCAGCAGGAGCTGAGAGTATGGCTAAAAGCCCAAACGATCCGATTGCTTTAGACTGATGTGAACGGAACTTGTTTGTTGTAATTTGAATTTCCATTATAGCTGTTTATTCAACACTAATTGAGGTCTTGAGCAGAGTTTTGTAACATGGAGTTATGCCCACAAGCCTCATCTTTTACAGACAAGCTTAGCTTCAACCAGCGTTATCCTTGATATGTCAAATTACATAAGAAGTGACAAGCCTGGAAGCCTAATATAGAGTTTCCACATGTTTATGTGGACAGATGGCTAAAAGCACCATGGTTTGGGAGAGTGTTAAGTGCAAAAAGCCTGACAAAAGCAGTATGTATACCTTTATTATACTTTTTGCCTAAGATCACCTAAGCACACTAGTTTGTTTCAGTCACTACAGACAGCTTGTGGAAATAGACATTTTTTCTAGTTACCCAGTGTAAAGAACAGAAACAAATTAATTAAAAAAGTAACATTGACAATAATGCTACTATCAATGCAGATAGACTTAGAGACCATGCTTGAATAATCCTTGATGATAAAAGCATATTTGTTTCACTTAATAATATGTTGCTCCATAAAAAGAAATGTTATTATTTTGTGAATTTGTTAACTTCATAAAGATTTGGTATATCCTCAAAGTGTTAATAAGTAATTCTCAGGCATACATTATGATTTATTCTCATCAGTATGTTGACAGAGATGTTTGAGTGTTTTTGGTGAAGATCTGTTCCTAGGATATGTGTACTGAAAAATACTTTCAATCAAGTGAACACTGAGGAATAAATAAAAGACAATCCTTAAAAATGGAATATTTTTTAAGACTTCTGGCAGAAAAAGACATCACCAAAACCTAAAGAAAATAATCAGAACTATTTGTTTGTGTCCCTTATCTTCATTTCTTCTTGTACTCAGAGGACTCAGACTTGACTCCACTGTTTATCACAGAAGAGAAGCCATTTAGAATTTTCCAGGCACATTGTAAAAGAATTATGATTCCAGTAATATATGGCTATTTTCTAGTTCTTCCCTACTGTTTCTTCTGTTATAAGAATTGAATTCTATTACTAATACATAGATTTTAAAAAAGCATAAAGGATGAAAACAATAATTTTCACAGTGATGGCAAAAATAGCCTGAGAATTAGTGTGTATTTTATGGTTTGACCTTTAAGATTTTTTCCACACTTAAATCTAAAGGAAGATCATTATCTTCATGTAAGGTGCCATAGCTCTTAATTTTTAAGCTCCTGGTCTCCTGTTGGAACGTAAGCCCCAGCATTAGATGCCTTTAAGTTCTTCTCCACAGGATGTAGAGAGGATTAGGCACCTTACAAAGGTCACTAAGTTCTGCATTTTTGGCAATAAGAAATACTATGATTTCTCATCCTGCTTCAGAACATGCTTATCCAAGTCTGAGCAACGGGCAGGTGCCTTCAATGCAATACCTGAATGCAGATACTGAGGTTCTCTTCTGAACTTAGCAGTTCATGGTAATTCAGCAGGAATCACTTTTTTTTTTTCCAAATACAGGCAGGGGAGAAATCATCAAACTGTACAGTTGGTTCTGATTTTTACTTGCATATTGTTTATAACACTTACCTAGAAAATTGAAGACTTTCTTACATATTATATTAAGTTGCTGATTGCAATATTGAACATGCTTTGTATTTGATCTTTCATATTTGTAGAAAGGAAGGGAACATAGGGAAGAAAGAAAGTAAGAAAGAATGTGATTCCAGGTAGTTTTAGTTCTGCATTTCTTTATTTCTTTCTTATGAATTTATTTGCTCTCATTTAGGGTTTTGTTGTTATTGTTGTCATTGCTGTTTTCTTTGATTTCAATTACAAGTATAAAATGCATGAACAGTTAAAAAGCAAAAACCAGAACCCATACCTTTGATACTTCAAGATAAATTTTCTGAGTTAATAATGGTATTTTTTGTGTGTTTTATTTTGACCTCACAAATCCTTCATGCCTCTTAAGCAGCTTGGATAAGTAAAAAGCCTTGAGAGAAATTTTTCTGATTGATATACATTATAATGGCTTGATGCTTTTGTGAAAAGGGAACCTATTGCATGATGGAAAAGAAAACATAGAATCATGGAAGCATAGAATGGTTTGGGTTGGAAGAGACCTTTAAAGGTCATCTAGTTCCAACCCCCCTGCCACGGGCATGGACAAGTTCCACTAGATCAGATTGCTCAAAGCACAGTCCAGCCTGGCCTTGAACACTTCCAGTGATGGAGCATCCACAATAGACATATTTATTAATGGCCTTAGTAAAATGACTGTCTTCATCTTTCTTTTAAACCCCCTTTAGGTACTGGAAGGCCACAGTAAGGTCTCTCTGGAGAGACCATACTTGACAATCCCAAATGTCTCAGCCTGCCTTCACAGTCCTCTGACCATTTTCATGACCCTCCTCTGGACCTGTTTTGCTAGGTCACTGTCTTTCTTGGACTGTGTGTGCTAGAGCTGGAGAAAATCCCAGGGTCCTCCTTTACTGTGCTTTCTGGAAGGAGGATGTGTAAATATTAGACAGAGATAATCAAATATAGATAAGAAGTTGACACCAGGAGAGAGAGAAGGAAGTGATATGAAAAGAGTTGTGCTATATTGGGCTATAAGGTAGTCTGGGTTAAGTATAGGAACAGTTCTTGTTAAATGCTGTCCTCTTTCTTGGCGCTAGTAAGGAATACATGTCATAAAATTGTTCCCTGATATATCAAAGACAAATGTTCTAAGGAAAGTATGTTGGAATACCTGAAAGGAAAGGATTAAAAAAAATAGCATGGAATTCACAACACAAACTTCCAGGATGTTGAGGACTAAAACACTTTTGCTATACTCTGAAATGCTATGATGTGGAAGCCCCAGTCAGCTTTCAGGAGCTGTGAATTAACCGTGTGTTAACACATGGCCAGTGAGAGCACATAGGTACCTACTCATCTCTCTAGGACTACAAACTATGAAAGACTTAATAAATAGGTACTTAAATGTTTACATCTGAAAAAAACCCAAAAACAAGCAGACAGAGATGTATGGCCCTTTCTGTAAGACACAGATCCTCTGTACTAAAGATGGAAAATTAATTAATACCCCTACTTCAAATATTATTATGTTCCTTCCACTCTCCATTCAGTGATAAGAATTAAACAATACACATATCAATAACATCTAATTGCATATAAAACTGAGGATCTGAATATGAACTATTTTTTGTTATAAAAATCCTCTGTCCTATGTTTGTGACATGGGAGATGGTAATTAGAACACTTCATTAAAATCTGATATCATAACTTTAGAGTTTTGACAAAAACAGCTCCAAATCTGGACCAATATTTTGCAGATCGACCCTTATTATGGGATAAGCTGCATCTCAGTTTGGAGCCTGAGCTAACCACACTGGTGTATTTTCAATAAATGTAGAGTTTGAAGTTCCCATCAAGAAAAACAAAACATTAAGTTGACACTGGTAGTACCTAATAAAGTAAGATGGGGAAATTCCCTTAAGTGCTTTTTAAACTTCTTCCCTTTCAAGATTTTAGTAAGTGCGGGATCAGAGCTTCACTGCATATAAAATTGTTGTTGCCATGCAATTCTGAATTAGAAACATTTCCTCTAAGTTTGATTGCATATTCAGTTGTTTTCTTATTCTCCAATAGATTTGATATTTATGAAATGACAGAATAAAAGCAATAAAGATAAATTTCATCAAAGCCTAGAAGAAGGTCTAAACATGAATATTGTATGGATGATGAGTTCTATTTACTTAGGAGTAACTTAATCTTTACCACTTTCAGATAATAACAAGTATTGTACTTGAGAAGTGAAAGAAATTAGAATTCAAAACACGTCTATTTCTGCAGTTTAAGCACAGTCATTTTCTCTAATCAAGTCTTATGTTTGTTCTCTTTGACGTTATGAATTTTGCACTGAGAAGAAAGAAATAACAAAGGTGCAAAATGTTTCAGAACAGTAATGCTGAAAGCTGTCATTCATAGTTTTCCTTTTCAAAGCTTTTCCATTAAAAACTCCAGCTTTATTGGAAGCCTGTGGTTTTGAAATTTTCATCATTAAATTTTAATGATGATCTCCAGCAGTTTTGGTATACCTTTATTTTGACAGGGATCACAAAATGTATGTTCATTTAAATGAACTTAGAAAGCAGTATAACAATTTTAATGCACATTTTCTTATCCCTGATTTTTACTTTACTTGCAGAAGATCACTATTTGGGATGATTAACATTTGTTTCATTCTGCAGTATATTTTGAATGAAGTTTGATTTTCATCAGTTAAAATGTATGATTAGAATAATGTACATGTTATTAGCAGTACTCAAGGGCTGGTGTGGTCACTTGTAAGAGAAGGCAACAGTTATGGATGCTGTCATTCCTTATTTATTTATGTATTCATTCATTTATTACTATCTTTATGTAACAGGTGCTGGTGGTATAAAGAACTTGTGATTTACTTTTCATTGTGGGACTAAAGGTAGGAATAAATAACCCCAGTTGAGAGTAGCCGTATATACATTAAGAAATTTCTTCTGAAAAGAGGATTGTTTTCTGAGCCAGTGCCATGCCTACCTAGCACCTAAGCAGTTAATGATCTCTCTTCTATACACAGTTAGATCATTTTGCAGTCTTTGCAGAGACTTCAGACAGAGAGAGTCACCTGCATTTTTGTCTGCAATCAGGCGACCAGTTTAATGGGGCAATGGCAGAGCCTTGCAGGATATCCTAATGAGCCTAATTGGTAGCAGAAATCTGACTCCTGGGAGAACAGAGATAGAAACCAGACAAATAAAGAGACAGGTAAAGGCTATGGAGTAAGAGAAACAAGATGGAAGGGCTCTGTCAGGGCTCAGTGCTGGTATATACACTTTGTGCTCTTTCTTCTCTTAGCCTCTCTTGCTACTTTGTTTACCAGCTGTGTGCCCATGGCACTATTGTCTATGTCTTTTCTGTTATTGAGTAGTCCTGTGGATCTTTTTGTGCTTATCGTGGCTTTTGTTCCAGAGTGATCTGAGTATGCAGGGAGTCCTAGCTTGAAAGGCTGTCCAGTCTAATCACAAATCTGCTTTTGCAACACTCAGTGCAATGGGGAGTGGGAGGAGGAAGAAAAAAAGTCTGATCAAACTGTGTTTCTGAGAGCAAGAATCTTCAGTGCAGCTTCGACCACCTCACTAACAGTGTCCCCGTCGTCAGCTGTCACAGTTCTGTCACTGAAACTCCTGGCAACAACTGAATTTTAATGAAGGTCTGCTGTGCTCTAGAATTTAAATGAGATATTTGATAAAAGGGAGAAAAACTTCTGCATCTCTACTTTATGCTCTTAATGCATTTCTCCTGATAAAAATAAATAAATAAATTCAGGATTATTTCATTACTAGTTTTCTACAGAGATTTCCCTGCAAAGCTGTACTGAACTGTTTTCATGCTGATTTCCCCCTGCTCTGATAGAACCCAGCTGCTGTACATGCAGCTCCTGTTGCTTTCTAGCTTCCTTAGCTTCCCAGACTGGTAGTGGAATTCATCTCTGATAGTCTGAATCAGTGTCAAAGTGTGTGAGGCCAGCAGCAAATAGTTTAGTGGGGACATCCTCATCTGAGCAGAGTTTTGGCAGCGAGTCTTACCAGGATCTTTGCAGGTGAGCAAGTTATTAGTCCCTAATAAGTGATGCTTTACCGGATACTGAAGACTTTAGTAATGCATTTGCTACCTTCCACCTGCCTGAAACTAATTTTTTTTTCATAGCGTAGACTCTATTTTGTTCAGTGATACCTGTGTGCATATCAAAAGAGTGCTGATTGCAAAATCCTCAGTTTTCTGAACATGTCTGGTCTCAAAAGTAAGTTTTCAAGCTCAGCTGGAGCCATGAATTGATTGTGGGGCAAAAGTAAAGGTTAAGTATTTTTAGTATGTGTTGTGCTTTTCTCCTGTGCAGTATGTGACACTACCTAGGTGTAAACACTGCCTCACACAGATGTGCTAGTTGAATTCCTGCTTTTATGTAACTGCTTTTTGGGAAGTGAGGGGAGATTAAAACTCTTTGTTCTAATTACAGTTTTTCTGTTACAAACTGTGGGGGTATACATATGTAAGTGCAAGTGTGTGAAACAAAGATCCATCTTGCAAAGAATGGTAACAAAATGAAAATGTAATGAACTGCAATCTTGTTGCAGAAACCCAGGATATTTACTCAGTTTTTTTTACGTAGTGAAGATAATCTATACATATTCCAAATAAACTGGTGGTGCAGACGACTATTTTCTCGTGCTCACTGCTCTAAGACAGCTCCTAGAATTAAAAAATTCAGTACTGAAAGCAGTATACCAAAGGTCTCTGTAAGTGCAGCACTGGAAACAGAAGATGTATCTAAAACAAATAGAAAGGGAGCAGCTGGTACTTCTGACTACAGGCTGAAGAATCACTTGTGAGAAGATCTGTACTGCAGTATTTCTGAAATGGATCACCTGCTATAATGGTTACTGAAATTCATTGTACTCTTCATGAAGTATGCCCCGGTTAGAACTTGAATTCCACCCTGCCCTCCTGATATCGCATAAATTATCTCTTGCTACCTGTGTAAGCACAGTTATTAGTACAGGCTACCCTTTGAAAGGTACCTGTGCTTTTGCATTCTTTTTTTCCCCTGAATGAAAAATGAAGGGTAGGTTTAATGAAGGTTTCACACAGATATTTTGGTACATGAAAGGAGATTCCCCTCCACCCCATTTTAGTATCTCTGTACTATCATAGGATATGTTCAATTTCCTATGCAAATAGCCTGAAGTGTGAAATGAAAGTTGGGAAGAGTCTAGAGCAAAGCCAGGGATGCCTAACTGACAACAACACAGACTGGCAGTGAAACATAGAGCAGGGTGCACACCAGGGGAAAAAATTGCCACAGTAATCAGTGACTGATTTTAGTACGGTGTTATAGCATACAATGGGAATTAGATTATCTTCATTCACTTATCAATGCTGACATTGATGATGACC